>BQNB010070712.1:0-30755 GCA_026074375.1 Tanacetum coccineum
ATCATGGGGAGTATTAGTAGATAGTGACGATAAATTTGGTGAGAGTAATAAGCTAAAATTACATTTGTCACGAACAATAAGACCACTTCCATTTGTCAAGTTTTTCTAATATTTTAGAATGAAAGGAGTACTGGTAAGGATGGTCTAATGAACAGAATTTGATATGCAAAACGCTTTTGGGAAAAGCGCCACAAAACAACAATGGCGTAAAAGACACAAGGATATAGGAAGAAAGAAATGAATGATAAAGCAAAAGAAAATTCTAACAAGACAACCAGTTATCTCACAAAATTTAAACTATCTTGCATAGTTGCACATATGCTCGGTGAATAATAAGGAGCTAAACAAGAGTCGGTAAAAGATCATTATGACGCGCTATGTCAGCATTCATTGTTTGACTGCAGCAGATTGTATATATGCTTTTATGGAAACGAGGGATAACATACATGACAATGTCCAACCACCAGCCAAGCTAAGCTAAGCACCTTTAAACTTACAATAAGGGGAATGGTACAAAACAATACAATTCTTATCCACCAAAAAATGCCCTAATGAACTCAACAAATCATGGCATATTATGTTACGGCAGTTTTCACCTTTCTGGCGAGAAATAAACAAATATAAAGTGCATCACGTGGTTCAGTCAGGTCCAATAACACTAAGCGTAATCTATCAATTAAATAATCAGTAAAACTCATACAGTTATGGCATGATTTGCATCACCGGAGATCAGGGAAACACTGTATATAAGAGTGAAAAATGTTGCAAAGTGTTACATTATGATACCTAACAAACAAAGTCGACAATAACATTTCAAAGAAACCACAAATGGCAATTTAGGCCTGTCGTCTTAGAGAAACTATGGCAGACATACTCTATTCAACAAATCGAGCCAACAATGCTACCCGGATGCAATGCATCAGACAGTTTAGTACTTTATAGACATATAGGATAATAAAGAGCTTTTTCAAAAATATTTGTTACCTGTAGAAGACGCCATGGGGAATTAGGCCAGTTAAACGGGTCAGCAACTTCAACAGACAATACACTTCCTATGAACCAGCTTACACGTGATGCATCCTCTGTTTCAAAAGCCATTTTGAACCTAATTCCAGCGCACCACTTATTATTCAGCGAAGCAGTCAAAGTTGAAGCCTTAACACAAAAATCCGGAGTGCATGCACGAGGGTAATAAGCAACTTCAAATGGCTGCCCGTTAGCTGCAAGGGATGTCGCTTTGATAACGTCTTCAGGCCTCACTTTTCCCCTTCCACCGTAATCAATATTCATATTCCTATTACTACCACTTCTCATCAACTTATTCTCATTTTCACGCAAGTAGGAAGGGAACGCCCCATAGAACGAAGCAGTTTTCTTAGAATAAGAATTCCAACCAGACGGGGAATCAGGAGTAGGACCACCGACACCCCCTCTCTTAGCCCGTCTAATCCCAACACAAATCTCCCCATTCTCGGCCCTCACAAATACGATAGAATCACCAGCGACTAATTTCTTCTGGTTTACAAAACTACTCCACCCAGTCGTCAAAAGATGCCTCCTAGGCGTCCCCCTATAAATATGCCTAAACTTCCAAATCTCACCATGAATGTCCTTAGCAACCACAGTCTGAACAGGGGGGTCAGCCGAATAATCCAAACGTGGAAATATAGTCTCGGCACAATACCTAGGCACACTAAACCCCCCACCATTATTCGCATCAGACTGAGTCAACGTTTTAGCAAACGACGACAACTTATCCAAAAACCCATCCCTATTCCCATTACCCCTCCCACCCGTAACCCCATCATCAACCTCCCCTTCCCCATCCCCTTTTCTTAACGGAACCAACCTAATCTTAGCATAAACCTCATCAGTCTCAAAATCCGCCAAATACCTAACACCAACCACTTTACAAAGAACCAACGCCGGTACCCTTCCCACCCCCATCCCACCAAAATCCACATTACTAAGCGTATGCTCAGCGTGCCCTTGCGGAAAATAGTACACATTAGTATTCAACAACGGCATTTGAACCATCCCACCCGCACACGCGTGCCACAGCTGCGGATTCACACCCTTATCTACCCTACTCATACTTTCGCCTTAACGCAATTAATACTATCTTAATCTTTTAAACTACCTTAAAAACCCAAACCACACACCTCCTTAATTATACATCACTAACCTCTGTAACATAATCAAATTCAGACATAATTAACCAACAACCTTAAAAAAAAACATAAACAATTATTACATAAGGACAGAATGATAAAAATAATGAAACCCTAAGTGGAAATAAGAAGTGTGTGCCTTTTTAAATATAGAATAAGTACTCAGTCCATAATAAGTTAATAACTAACAACTGATCTACAAAATAGCCATTTATATTTATGTTATAAATTATTTGAGTGAATTAAAATGTTGTTGTTTCAAAGGTATAATAATAATGATTAATGAAGAAGGTACCTACAGAAGGGAAGTTAAAATTGCACTTCACACACACGGTGTGTGTGTTTTTTTACACACAGTTAGTGTGTGTGGGCCTGGTATGGTACCAGTAAAATGTGTGTATGTGTGAGGGTTGTTGCTTGGTTTTATTTGTTTGTTTGTTGTGGTCTTATCTTTCTCTTTCTAAAACGGAATTTAATGGCAAGAATATTTGAGGGAGTTCTTTTGGGATTTTTATCTTTGATTTTGTAAAAATTTTGAGTGTTAAAGGGTTGTTTTTTTTTAGTTATCGTGAACAGAAATCTTGAATTGAAGAAGCGAAAGAGAGTAGAAAGGAAAGGATTCCCCATCCAAGACACGTTATTTTAAAAACATACCACAAATAATGAACAGTAAATATTTTTTTAACATTTTATACCTGTAGTGAACAATAGATTTAGTAACATGAGAAAAGTCACTATTTAATTAAAAAACAATTCATTTCATCTCAACCATCCATTTTATTTTCATCTAATGGTTTAGATTAATTCTTATTTTAATTTAATTAAAAAACTCAATTTCATCTTATTTTTTTAAAATTAAATATCTCACAAACCGTTAATCGTTACGCAAAATGAAACATACCATCGCGACGAGAATTAAATCATCTTTCTATAGATAGGCACTTTTATATACTTTCAACGAACTTTTTTTTGATTTTTTTTTCAGTCACGTCTGAAAAAATCACATGTGATTTGTATCAAGAAGAGAACGATATTCAAGTGCATGTATTGTTTACTACTAAATTCTCCTCCGACCTCCTCCGACTACAAGTTGCTGTTTTTTTAGGTAATTAGTTTTTTTTTTCTTTTAATTTGGGAATATGATTAATTTTGAATTAGGGTGTGAATTTTTTTTTGATTTTTATTACTATTATTAATTCGTGTTTATGCTATAGTTAGGTTTTGGATGTTTGTGCTGGACTGTTAACCTGAAGGAAATGTGATTAATTTAGATACAAATTCATACGTATTGTGACAAAGGTAATATATTCTTTGTTTTTAGCAGTTTAGTATAATTTGTGAGTCGTTATACTTCATTTTCTATAAGATATGAGATAATTGTAATGTTGGTTTTTTATGGTCAGTGAGAAAACAATGGAAGAAGATGCAGGTTTGAGGACTATTGAATGTTTAAGATAAAGATTGGTAGTTGAAGGAGTCTCTTCTAAAGGAGCGGTTGATGTATCTGATAACATATAAGCTTACCCCAAACACCCCCTTATGTAAACACCCATCATAACACTATAGTCTCTTCTAAAGGTGTGGTTTAGATTGCTTTTGTATAAAGGAATCTCTTCTAACAAGTGTTTACATATGCTTTTCAAAAAAATGTACTATAATAAACACATAAGGGGGTATTTGGGGTAAGCTTATATGCTATCGAAAATTCTCAATTCAAGAGATTCTGAGCTTATTCTGTTCCTAAAAGTGATTTAACCCTTTTCATATTATGTTAACCAATCACCTTTAAAGTGCTTAAAAGCTTTTCCAAGACACAATAAGCTTTTATGTTTTGTGTGTTCAAGTATGAGACTTGATTTTAAGGGTAAGTTTTTATTGGTTAGTTGTATTTTGGTGTGTTACAGGGTAAGTTAGCTATGATTGATAAGGATTTAGAGGAAGCGTTTAGGGTGTTCAATAAAAACAAACATCTTTTCTTGACTGGTGCATCTTCTCTCGGGAGTGGGACGGTATTGACCTTGACTTTACTTTCAATATCTATTGTATATAGTTTTTTAGATATCTTAATAAACTATGCATTGATTATGTTGTTTTAACACTAGCTAAGAGTTTAGAAGCACACTCGAACGGATAGAACAGATGGTGCAACTACATAACTTTTCTTTTTCATTACTTCCGATATTATAGTTTTTTGATATTATGGTTTTGTGAAGATTTGCATTTAGGTGTGTTTGGAAATTGGGATTAGTAATAAAGATGGTGTTATGAGTTTTGATTTTTTTGCTTTAATCTGTTAAGGGGTGTTTGTTTAAGATTATACGGGGACTTATTAGCTTATATATCAAAAGTAAGCCCAATTAGTGTTTTGAAAAACTTTGTAGCTCGGGCTTATGAACATACTTAGAGGGATTTACATAAGTTCCTTATTTGTGGCTTAGTGAGAGGGTTTAGGATTATCTGACTTTTTCTTATTTTACAAGAATAAGCCATTCCAAACATCTTAGCTTATTAGTTAGTGCAGACTCTCACCAACCACTAGGAGCTTATGAGCTTATTAATTATAAGGCATAAGATGTGTGTGATGATAATTTTACGCCAAACAATAAGATTTGACAAACATTTTTATACATGCTGAGAAGTAAGCTTGCTTGACATGAACACTTTTCTTTTTAAACTTCTTTAAAAAGTATGCAATAAAAAGGTTGCAGTTTTATATCCAAACAAAGCAATGCCATTGGTTTCTTTTTCATCTGTTCAAGGTTTGATCATCCCGATATGAGAAAGTATTTATGCTCTATTACATAAAATAATGACCTTCTATATGAATATGTTGCTTGCTTCTTCACCAGGAGCATCAAGAATCGGAAAACAGGATGCCATTGATGCAACAATATTGGGTATGGTTTTCTTTTTAGAGGAATTATATATGGGATGAGCTTATAAGCTAAGAGGCATAAGCATTTTTTATAAGCTAACCCAAACACGACGACCTTTGAAGAAAATATGTTCGCTGGAGAGCTGGGATTTGGGAGGCAAATCAACTGATTGCTTTGGCTCTTCAAAATTACATGTCTACCTTTTATTTCAATTGCATATGGCAACCAATTTCAGTAAGTGTGATGTCTATTTTCTTGGCTATTATAATGTGTCGACTAAAATGCCTAAGTGTGCCATGTGTGTATAATCTTTCATGAGTTTTCATTGTTGCAGCACTTCAATAATAGCAGTAGCATGACTAGGAATTGGAGGTGCGTTTTTTTCATGTGTTAGTGGGTTTTAAAAAAATTGGGGGTTTTGGTGCCTTTTAGATTATTTACAGCGAGTATAGTTTTCATTATAGAATGATTTATAAGGTTTAAAGATGAGTTTTTGTGGTATGATTATTGTGTTAGTTAAAGTTCGTTAAGTTAGTTTTTGATATTGTAGGAATCTATAGAAGTCAAAATTTTGAACGAATATGGTGAAGGGAGTAGGTATAAGATAGAGGAAGTAATTTGTAAAGGAAGTTATGGTGTTGTATGTTCGGCTTATGATACACATTTAGGCGAAAAAGTAGCGACAAAAAGATAAATGATGTGTCTGAACGTGTATTTGATGCCACACACAACCGTGACAATACTACGACCTTTGAAGAAAATAAGTTCGTCGGAGAGCTGGGATTCGGGAGGCGAATCAACTGATTGCTTTGGGTCTTCGGAATTACATGTCTACCTTTTATTTCAATTGCGCATGGCAACCAATTTCAGTAAGTGTGCTATCTATTTGCTTGGCTATTATAATGTGTCGACTAAAATGCCTAAGTGTGCCATGTGTGTATAATCTTTCATGAGTTTTCGTTGCTGCAGCACTTCCATAATAGGCAGTGGTTTAAAAAAAAATTGGGGGATTTGGTGCTTTCTTGATTATTTACAGCGAGTATAGTTTTCATTATAGAATGATTTATAATTATAATGTTTAAAGATTAGTTTTTGTGGTATGATTATTGTGTTTGTTAAAGTTTGTTAAGTTAGTTTTTGATATTGTAGGAATCTATAGAAGTCAAATTTCTGAACGAATATGGTGAAGGGAGTAGGTATAAGATAGTGGAAGTAATTTGTAAAGGAAGTTATGTGTTGTATTGTTCGGAGTACGAATTAACATTTAGGCGAAAAAGTAGCGACAAAAGATAAATGATGTATCTGAACGTGTATTTGATGCCACATACAACCGTGACAATACTTTATTGAATGTACATAATGATTATGTAATTTTGGTCGCAAAATTGCGAAATGGTAAAAAAGTAATGGAGGGCTGGTTTCAGTTTCGACTAATTTGCGTACTGGGGAGGAAAGGTAATACTGTCTGCCCATGTGTTCTGATGTTAGTGGTGCAGCGTGGTTCTCTGTTTTCCGCTGATGAGCCTGATAAGACAGAGTCGTGGGTAAACCTTAAACCACCCACATTAAGATCAACTCTTTTTCTAATTCAGAGCTCAATTCACATCTTTATTTATTGATATTTGCACGATGACTCAAGTGTATGTCAAGCATAGCTTAAAAAGGCGTCATGAGTTCTACATGTTTTCCCCATATGAAGACACAACAAGAGCACATCCCGGTGACGCCAAAATTCATGAAAACTGATATTGGGTTTAATATGTATCATTTATCTATTAATGAATGACATATGCAAGGGTTAGTCAGAATCAGTTTTTGATATTCGGATAAACTAATTATGAATATTTAGTTCATTAGATCCGTATTCTTCCAGTTGGTTTGTTGCAGATTTCATGCAATAAGAAAGAGAATCTACTCAGTCGTTGTTTAACCAATCGAAGATACAATACTCTTGAACGATCACGAAAGTGTAACAGGTGTGGCTGAAAATACAAACCTACGATCAAATACCCTACGACTATTTCATTGTATGAACGCTTATCTTGACATCTTTCTTTATAATCTTCAATACACACGACTCATATAAATGCTACTACGTACCTGTCGCATCCTTGACCCTTTCTTGCTCAACCACAGCTGCTTTCGTGTTCACTGCAGTGGTTGCAACCATGCTCATTTCCATAGTTATGTCTAATACTTAAGAACCTGAGAAACATATGATTGAATTCAGAAAGACAAACAAAAAATATTATAATAATGGCCTACACAAATAAGTGGTGGATGTAGGAGACTATTGGGAGTTGACAAATTAATGTTGTGACATTTTCGTCCAAAACAGGTATAAACGTCTCACTTAATAAGAACAAATAAATGCTTTAGTTGGGGGTTTCACTCAAATCTTATTTTGGACCACTTTGTGGCGCTCTATTAAGTTGCCGAATGCCGTCTTTAACAACGCTGTGGTGCTGGAACTTTATTGAGCCACGGCACGGAAAATAAACATATGGGATCAACTGGCTCTGAAAGACAAGGTAAATAACATTCTTTAGTTTTCTTAATTATATTGGCTTTTGTCCCTGAATAAAGTCACAAATGATAAAGCCATTTCGCAATGCTCAGTAAATTCGTTGTTAGTTGTATATGTTTAGGATTTTGTGATAAGTATTTGTACAGTTGCTGAAAATCAGTTACTGTTCAGTGTTTATTTTTTTCGTCTAAAATATCAGTTTTATGATGAAAGTTGTGAGTGTAACCATTTGTTAGTTATTTATTTGCAGGAGCTGAAATGGCTTTGTTTGTATTCTATGTATGCAGCCCAAGATTGTGAATGCGCCTGTTGCAAGTCTTGCACCAAACAAATTGCGTTGGCCTTGGAAAAAGTCATTCCCTTTGTGATTTACAGGCACTTAATGTCCATTCGAATGGATTTGCAGAAGAGCGAGAAAAGGGTTATTGGAATAGGATAGAACCATATTAGTACTTCTTTTCATTCAATAATACTTCTTAGACTCTCTATGTTTTAGGCATTAGATTACCCATACACCCCATTGTATTTAATTGGGGTTCAGCAAAATTTTAGAATGCTTCTTTTCTTTTGCCTACAAAATGC
The DNA here is from genome assembly GCA_026074375.1 of Tanacetum coccineum. NCBI lineage: Eukaryota > Viridiplantae > Streptophyta > Magnoliopsida > Asterales > Asteraceae > Tanacetum > Tanacetum coccineum. The sequence continues at coordinate 8,157 of BQNB010070712.1, forward strand.
GTACAGTACTACCAAGAATCTTTGTGTTTTATATGCATGTATACTTTTTAGTTTGTATTTTGATTCCTTATACCAATTACCATGTACCTGTACCAATTTCATTGTGTTAAAATGCTTTTGTTATATGTTTTGAGCCGAGCCAATTATGATCCGGAGAATAAAGACGTTAAATCGGGTGTGTTAACTTTTATATTCAACACTCACCGCAGCGAAGCGCGGGTTTCAAAAACTTGTTACTTCATAATTTTTATTATATATTTTTTTTCTTTCATTATATTTTAATCTTTAAACTAAAAACAAAAACCTCATCTTTACTTGGATCTCTTGCCAACTACCACCGCCGCTCATCTATCATCACACCTCCACTTCCCCGACAATAACATTATTGGTGACCATGAATTTAGGAGATCTATGTTTTATTATTAGTTTTATTCCTATCAAAACAACAAACAACTCTTCTAATGATCCTTAAACTTCTTTTTCAATCACAAATTTCGTTTGCATTTATACATGACAGACATTTCCAAACAGGATAATGTATCCAAACAGAATATAAAAAGAAACAGCCCCTAAGAGTCCTACGTGCGCTACAGTTTACCTGCAAGTTATCTGCACCATCATTTTAGCATTTACTTTCTCTAAACAACCAACTCATTATAACCCAACTTATAAGTTCATGTGGGTCTCGTACTTTATTTTTTTCATATTTTGTAAAACAAACATATTTAATTTATACATTTTGATCAAAATTTATACATTTTAAGGACTAAATGAAAAATAAATATAGCTTAATGATTGACACTATAAACACAATAAGGACTAACGGTGTAACAAAAGTACTCTCAATGACTAATATTGTAAACATATATAACAATAAGGTTTAATATAAAAGTCAAAAGTGTCTTCTTGTTCATTCATTTTGGCGCCAAAACCTACAACTATAAAAAGAAAACTAAAACTTACAAACACAACACAAACACTAATACAAATATTGACACAATACAAAAATAAAAACGTAAAAATGAAAAATGAAAATAACACAAAAACACAAACAACACATGGATAATTGTCGCTATGGGGACAACATTGGTGCCTATGACACACGAATAACGTCATTGTCGGTGCAGTTTGGCGGAATTATAGGTAACCGATGCGTTTAGATATAGTATTAAATTTATAAGGTCTCGTCTACCTAAGATCTACAAATGCACTAACGGGCAGAGTACTCGGTCGTGTGTAATGTAGGATTGGTAAATTTGAGGTCTTTCCAAAGAGCTAGGGGTGGTTTATAACTTGAGTTTACTAATCTCGTGGTTTTAAGACTGTTTAAGTAATTAAAATGCAAAGAAATAAATGACGGAAATTAAAGTGGTTTTACTTATCAATGGGAGAAAATGTGCTAACCTAGTTAATCATATACTAATTTTATGATTCATTTTCCTAGTGCAATGTCTAATTCTCGTTTTATATAGTTGTTTTAATATCATTAGGTCCGATTGGTAGTTGAAACCTAACCTATAATTCTTATGATTCTAATCTCATTGTTCACGGCAACTGGGCATCTAGTTCATAGTCATTAAGTCCCTAATTATCCTATAGACTTATCTAATGTCAACAATCCCACATCTTGACATTTAAACCCCACATGTGGTGCCAACTAACTAATAGTTTACCCATGCTTTTTAAGGATCTAGTCTAGTATAGGTGGTGATATGGACAACCCCTTTACAATAAAAATGGATGTCGTATCATCTCGAGTAACTTAATAGACTAGCTTTCAAATGTTCACTCCTACTCCCTAGCTACTAAGCTATATACTAGCCTTAACACTATCAAAACGTAGGGATCAAACAATAAGCACATAGGATATCCATATAAAATGATAATCAAACGAAGGAATTGTAATCAAATCATTAATAAAATCATAACTAGGTTAACATAAAAAGTGTTTAGCTGATCATGTTGTAAATAACAACTGAAGTAATGTATAAAACAATGTATGAGCTAAACATTATGCTAGATACAATTTACTTGATGTCGATCTAATGATGATGATGATGATTAAGTGTGAATTATCCCCTGAACAGTGGTAGGTGATTGCTAGAAAATGATTTGGAATGGTGCCCTAATCGTCCTCTGTAAGTTGTGTGGAGCGAGATGTCAAAAATAGCAAAACTAGGGCTTGTATTTATAGGCTCGGCTCTATTACGTCATAACCATAAGTAAAGGGTTGCGCCGTAACTCCCTTTATGGCTGAATAATCCCACCAAATATTTCATAGTTACAGCGTAAGTCTAAGTGTATATTACGCCGTAACAACCTTCTGATCAAAAGAGTTTTTTAGTCTTCATTACTACGGCGTAACTACAACGGGATTGTTACGCCATAGTTGTCTTTTAAGCTCGAATACTTTCCAAAACTTCATAATAGTTACGTGTAAACTTTACGGGGTTGTTACGCCATAATATGTGGTGCTTGAACTTGGTTATGTCAACATCAAAACAAATCGTAGGTACAATGGATCACCTATGCCGTAATTTAGGCATGGTCGGGCATGGTCCAACATTTCTTCATGTTTCGTCAAGTTCCTTTCCAAATCCGCTTCTTTTCATTTCAATGCTCCAATATCACATATTAATCAAATATGAAGCAATTAAGTACATATATATATATATATGTAAAAACATAACAATTGTGAGCATATATCAAAGGAAAATGATATTAAAATATAGTCATTAGTCGATATTATCAGTAACAAGGTCACCCTATAACGTACTAACAACCGATTGTACTGGTGTAACACCCCCAAAATAGGTAGTAGCAGAAAGGTAACTGATAACATCAAATAGTTAATACTTTTTAGTATCAAATTCCATATGAAAATGCTTGTAATTATGTTATAATACTTAATCACTTATATTTAGTTTTCAGGAAAAATCCGAGCATTGGAGCAAAAGACACAGGAATTGGACGTGGAATTCAAGAAATTGAAGGCACCCAAGGCTTTTACGGCATAACCTCCCCGCATGAGTTACGCCGTAATCAAGATTAAAGAAGAGATGAGTCAGCATCAGGTGTTACGGCGTAACATCTCCATCACTTTTACGCTGTTACATGCACATTGAATAAGGATTGCGTATCCTAGTCAGTGTTACGGCGTAACCATGGCGATACGGTTACGCCGTAACACAAATTAAGCCTGGAGAATTAGAAACCACATCAGCATGGTTACGCCGTAACATAACTGTTACGCCGTAACATAACTGTTACGCCGTAACATATTCGATACTTATAAATAGAGCCCTCATTCGGCACTATCAGCATCACTCACCTTTCACCACTCACAATATAGTACCAAGGGGTGAGCCAAGCCTCCAAGACCCGAAGCATTCCACCAGAAGTCCAAGGGAGAAGTCACGTTACCTATTTTTGTATTTAATCGTTCAAAAACGCATACGTTAAGACTAATGATGAATCAATCCATGATTACTTTCATTTATTCTTGTTGTATTGTTACCATAAGCGGTTAAGCACTTCTAGTGTTGGCCTAGTTATGAATTTACTATTGTTATGTTGAATGTTTTATGTCTAATTATTGGTTTATTAGATATCCTTTTAGTCTGTCATTGATCCTTGAGTTTTGGTATTGTTGAGGGTGGTTTGGATCCTGTTAGTTCTGTTATTAGGCTGACTAGTTGAACATGGGGCTGACAAGGTACTAGGGTAGGTTGGCATCTATCCCTAGTGTAGGAATTTATAAGATTACCACCTCTATCACATTAAACACTTAAAAAGCGCAAGAAATCTTTCATAGAGGGTTAATAATCTATCTAGGTTATAGACAGGTCTTTAGGATAGTTAGGGTTTAACCGTTGCAACTTAGATGCCCTACTTTTGTGACTTGCGGGGGATTCGGGATCGCAAGAAGTATAGAGCATACCTCAAATGCCAATTCGGGTTTGTTGATATTAGAACCACTAATAAAAGGATAATTAGACATTGCACAGGAAATAGACTTCATAACATTAGTAATGAAATAACTAGGTTAGCTTTCCCTACTGTCTTCTTATCAATTTATTTTTTCAATTTATTTTCTGTTAAGTCTTCAAACCAATCAAAACTAATTTTAAAACCGTGACACTATCAGATTAAAACTATTTACACTTAGCTCTTAGGAACGACCTCAGATCTACCAATACCTGCACTATATACGACCAGGTTCTCTGCCAGTTAGTACGTGAATCGGTAGACGAGTTTTGTTAGACCTAGTTTTATGTAAAGTAATGGTCATTAATATTCCTGAACCTTGTATTAGCTTAGTTAATGTTCCTGGGAATTCTATAAGCTAATTGGGCCTAGTTACGGACTTTAAAGCCCATTAGATATCAAGCCCAGCCTTGGAAGCCCACTTAAACCCAAGGCTGGCCCAAGTACATTATTATATAAAGCCCTCTCCTCATGTGGAGAGGGTGTTGCTCATTTGTACTCTTTAATGTGTAGCCATTTTTTCTTTTGATATTTCTCTCTCTAAACTCATATCTCTCTCTCTAAAATTGCAAGTAAATTCGTGTGTCTTATGTGTGAAGTGATAAGTCTAACGTGTGGTATCAAGAGCTCAAGGTTTACTAGTGTTTGTGGTTTGCTTATTATAGCTTATTTATTAAGCTTAAATACGTCCTTGTTTTTCTTATAAGCCACGACTTATTTTCTTTCTTTCTTTCTTGATTCTTAAGCTCGTTTATGACCTATCTCTCTAGCTTATTGTGTGCCTATAAACTGCTTATTTGGAATCATACATAGCTTATTTGGTTTTTCTTTCTTTTTGAATGGTTTGGTTCAAAACGATTTGAAAATTCAAATTTCAAGTTGTTTGTTGTTGTCTTGAAACGTCCAAGTGTACTTTCATCTCCTTTGAGCTTACTTGTGTCTTATTCCGTGCTTAAATGGATCCCTAGTAAGTTTATTTGGCTCGTGTTAAGCTTATTTCCTAAAGAAATTCTTTGTGGCGGTTTGGCGTTTGAAAGTACCTTATTTTGTGTTGTTTGTTGGCCGAATTCTTGCAAAAATACAAGAAGTGTACTCGAATTTGTTTACAAGTCTAAAGTGAGTAAGAAAAACAAAAAAAGTACAAGACAACGGTTTGTTTTCTTGTATAGAGGTTTGACAAAAGTAAGTGGTGGTTTGGAAGATTTTACATAGGAGTTTGGCAAAGTAGTAAGTGGCGGTTTGCTACTCCTTTTAAGTAGCGGTTTGTTATTCTATTGTAGCGGTTTAGGACAGGTACAAATGAAGACTTTTATATCTTAGCCAAATCTAAACGTTACTCTGCCGTTTTTTAAACTCCATAGCGGTTTAGCAAATTTGTTTTTGATAGCGGTTTGGTAAACAGTTTCTGGTAGCGGTTTGCCCAATTACCTTACGTAGCGGTTTAGTAAATGAAGTGGTAGCGGTTTGATAAATTGTCTAGGTAGCGGTTTAACAAAAACAGACTTGGCAGCGGTTTAACTGTTTCTTTACGTAGCGGTTTAGTTAACTAAGTTAGCCAGCGTTTTGGGTTAACTTTGATAGCGGTTTGCCAAGTTTTCATTGCCAGCGGTTTGAGTGTCTTGCCAACGGTTTGTTGAATCTGTTCCGCCAGCGATTTACTTTCACTCTGGACAGCGGTTTGACTCCCTTTTGGCAGCGGTTTACCAAGCTTTTAAGGCCATTTGTGACTTTGTCAAACTTCCGTAACAAACAAATTTGGACCATTAATAATTAAGGACTCATAACTTATACTTGGACTAAACATACAATTAACTTAACAACAACAAACCATAACAACAGATGATCTTCATTTCATGGTTTCTTCTTGACTTTGTAAAATCCCGTTGAAGTTTATTCTTTTCCGGTTTAAGTCATAGAGTTGTAAAATCCCGTGAAATCCCAAGGACTTTAATCAAAAGCAAATCATAATCTCTAGTCATTCAAACGATCCTATCTTATCATTTCACATCACTCTTGCAATGTCGACTCAACAATACATTTATGCAGCCGGTTCCGAAAACCGTCCTCCTATGCTCAACAAAGAGAACTATGTTCCATGGTCATCACGTCTTCTCCGTTATGCAAAGAGTAGACCAAATGGAAAGTTAATCTACAATTCCATTATAAACGGTCCTTATGTCAGACGAATGATTCCTGAACCAGGTGATGCAGCCCGTGCAGTTCCTGTTCCTGAAACATTTCATGAACAAACTGACGATGAACTCACAGAAGCAGAAATTAAATAGACGGAAGCTGATGATCAAGCAATTTAGACCATTCTTCTCAGTCTTCCTGAAGACATCTATGCTGCTGTTGATAGTTGTGAAACTGCTCAGGAAACCTGGTGTGTTCAGCAAATGATGAAAGGTTCAGACATTGGAATTCAAGAGAAGAAGGCTAAGTTGTTTAATAAATAGGAAGTGTTTACTTCCACTGATGGGGAATCAATTGAGTCTTACTATTATCGTTTCTCTAAGTTGATGAATGATTTCAAGAGAAACAAACACTTTCCAGAAAAGATTACCAGTAATCTCAAGTTCCTAAACAACTTACAACCAGAATGGAGTCGACGTGTTACCATCATCCATAAAAAAAAGACTTGTATACTGCAGATTACACTCAGTTGTATGATTTCTTTAAGTACAGTCAAAAATAGGTGGATGATCTAAGAGCAGAACGACTTGCAAAAACACAAGATCTTTTAGCACTCATGGAAAATTCCAACAATCCATTTAGTTATCCAGTGTTTCACCTAAATCTAACATCATCAAGTACCTACATACAACAACCACTGCCCAACAACAACTATAACTCACAACCATCATTTAACCAGAACAACACGCAACAACCTATGCTAAATTCCAAAGACATTACAGACCCCATAACTGCAATGAACATGGCACTTGTTCTAATGGCCAAGGCCTTCAAACTAAACTACTCTACACCAACCAACAACAACCAGAGAATCTCATCCAACCTTTAAAATACGCAGATTGCTCAGCCGGGTATGAATTTGGGTCAAGATAATCAAATGCATATGGTTGGAGGAAATGGGGGAATCAGTTTAGACAGTATGCTGGGTAGAATGTAAGGAATCGGGTTGTTCAGAATGCAGTTCAGAATCCGGGTGTTCAGAATGTTAGAAATCAGAATGGGCTAATTGTTGTTCCCGGAATTACTAATCAGAATAGGAATGGTAATGTTGTAGCAGCACGGGCTGAGGGTAATGCAAATGGGAATAATGGTAATCAGTTAAGGTGTTACAATTGTAGAGGATTGGGTCATCTTGCTAGGAACTGCACAGTAAGGCCACAAAGAAGGGACGTTGCTTATCTTCAGACTCAGTTGCTGATTGCTCAAAAGGAAGAAGTAGGAATCCAACTACAAGCTGAAGAGTTTGACTTGATGGCTGCTGCAGCAGATCTGGATGAGATTGAGGAAGTCAATGCAAACTACAATTTGATGGCTAATCTGCAGCATGCATCAACATCAGGTACTCAGTCTAACAAGGCTCCCGTCTATGACTCTGACGGATCAACTAAGGTACACGATTATGACAATTGCTATAATAATAAGATATTCAATATGTTTACTCAAGAGGAGTAGCATATTGAGCTACAAGAGCCCATTCCTGAACCATACCAAGTACAACAGAATGGTTTCTAGTGTGGAACAAGGTGGGGGGACCGTAGAACAACATTAGGGGAACAGTAGAACAACATTTGCAAAACTGTTGAGGAAAACTCGGTGGCGTACCATGAATCTTTATTTCATAATTCAGCTGCTGAAGTTGAGAAAGTCAATTTGGTCAATCGCAAAATGAAAGAAACAAATGCTGAATTGACCACTGAGCTTGCTAGATATAAAAATCAAGTAAAGTGTTTTGAAATTAGTCAAGAAAATGATGACAAACTTGAAAGGTGTTATCAAAAGTCTGTTTATTAAGAGCAGTGTCTTACTATAAAGATAAATGCACTTCACTTAAGTTCTATAAACAAATAACGGCTTTGAATGAGGAAATTTTAAATTTAAATAACCAGCTTTCAAAGAAAAAGTCAATCGTTTCTTCTCTTCAAGAAGAAAAGAAAAGGTTGAAGTTGAATTTCAAATACGCAAATTCGAGTTCTATATTTAACAATTACAACTTGAGAATAAGGATAAAGGATTTAGGATAATATTTTGGTTTTAAGAGTGGTCAAATCGTGTGTGTGTGTGTGTGTAGCACATGCAATTCACCTAAGCTAGACTCGTTTTAAACACCTGACCAGAAAATATCTTTGGGTTATCAAATCCTTTTTATCTCAAGCAAGCTCAGCAGAAACAACAGAGTTTGTATAATGGCAAAGTTCTATTAGAAAAGCATGATCCTCCTGCTGTGTATGATTCAGAGGAGACACTAGAACTTGCTCAAGAGAGTCGCCTAAAATTAAAACAATTGAACAAAGAAATAAAACCTGCAAATTATACAAAGATTAATCATCTTTCAGGGGTTTTTGTTTCTCAATCGGCCAAGTCACGTGAAGAGTTGTATTTTTCAAATACTTCCAAAACGGCCAATGTTTCTAAAATAATTTCAATACCAAATGAAGATTTTTTGAACGATACTACACCAAGTGTTGCACAGAAATTCCTAAATGAGGTCAAAAGCACCATTTTGACTCTTCAACGTGCTGTCAAATAAAAAATTACTTTAGATATACACAGTTGGTCGTCCTCTGCTCACCAAGAGATTCACAAAATTGTAAAAGATGAAATTTTTCCTATCGTTAACCAAGTTAATGCTAGAACGCAAAATTTTAAAATACAATTTTAAAAAAAAGCAGCCAAATTTGTTCGAGACTTCCAATCTCTTACAAAAGAAGCTGATGAATCTCTTGCTAAGCACAAGGCATTGGAATGGGAAATTGAGCGTCTCTTGAGAGTAGTTGTCAGTCAGGATATTATGTCTGTTGTGCAAAATAATTCTGCTGTAGATACATCAAATCTCCAAACTGAGCTTGAACGTACGAAAGAACGTTTTGAAAATTGTATCATTAAAAAGGAGAATGAGTATGCTAAACTTTGGAATGATTAGTACAAAAAATGTAAAGAATTCAAATATGACAAAATTTCGTACGATAAAGCTTATAATGACATGCAACAAAAGATCGAACGGTTGCAAGCTTAGTTAGGAGATCAAAAGGGTAAATGTAAGGATACTCCATGTGTATCAGATACCTTTGATCCTTTGCCTCAGAAACTTGAAAATGAGAACGTAGAATTGGAGTTTCAGGTTCGGAATTATGAAAAAGAAAACGCTCATCTTAAGATTGCATACAAGAACCTGTTTGACTCTATCAATGTGACACGGGCTCAAACCAAATTAATAGTTGACTCTTTGCAGAACAAATTACATGACACGATTTATGAAAATGCTAAGCTAAGAGCCCAGTTATTCGATAAGGTTTCTGAACAAGAGGACACCACAAAAGGTACGAGTATGAATACTAAATTTGCAAATCAATCAACCGAGAGGAAACTGTTTTTGCAATCTTTAAGAAACACGTTTGTTGTAAGACAACCAAATGCATTTCAATTTGAACGTCTAAATTTTTCAAAAACTCGGGTTCCTCAAAAGGTCGATAAGACGAACAATTTGTCAAATCCAGTCACTTCAAACTCGGTACCCACCACCAAAGAATCAAAGGTTGTAGAAAATGATAAAGTGATTGCCCCTGGAATGTTTAGGATTAATCCGTTTAAGAACTCTAAGGAAGCAAAGTTAACAAACCTATTAAAGCAAGCGTTAGGACAAATTCGATCACTGTTCCACAACCTCGTGTCATCACTAAGAAAGTTGTTAATTCTGACTCAAATGGTTTCTCTTCTACAGAAGTAGACATTACTACTAAGACCAGAAGGCCACAACCTAGGAGCAATACAAAGAATGATAGGGTCCCTTCTGCGTCTAAGAGTAGTCGCATCAAGAATAAAGAAGTTAAAGTAGAAGATCACCCTAGGAATTTGCTGCTTTCTAAGAATAAGAAACATATGTCATCTGAATGTAATAATGTTAAGCTTGCTATTCAGAATGATAAATCTGAAATTGTTTGTGCTATGTGTAAGCAATGTTTAATTACTGCAAATCATGATATTTGTGTGCTTAAATATGTGAATGGCATGAATTCTCATGGTAAGAAACAAAAGGCAAATGTCTAAAATATTGCAAATCAAACAAAACATTTGCCTTAGGTCACGAAACCTAAGAAGGTAGGCTTCTCTGCAAGACTTGTTTCACGTAAGTCTAGTAAACCTAGAATGTGCCTTAGGTGGTCAACCACTAGAAAGATGTTTGACATTAAAGGAAAATTAATTAGATCCGGTGACTCTGAATGTAAGTCTGGCACCTCTGTGTGTAATGCATGTACCTCTAACCCTCAGAAACATACAATCAAATGGTTTCCAAATTCCAATTTTTCTCTTGGCAGGTTATCCAAATATGTTTGTGGTGCGTCGACTCGGGTTGTTTCAAGCATATGACTAGGAATCTAAAGCTTCTCATCAATTTCGTTTGGAAGTTTTTGGGAACCGTTCGCTTTGGAAATGATCATGTTGCTGAAATTCTGGATTTCGGTGATCTTCAATGGGGAAATATTTTGATCACCATGGTTTATTTCGTTGAGGGCTTAGAGCACAACTTGTTCTCGGTTGGGCAGTTTTGTGATTCAGATCTAGAGGTCGCTTTTAGAAGAAACACATGTTTCGTCAGAAATCTCGAAGGCGTTGATTTGTTAAAAGGAAATCGTACAACAAACCTTTACACCATAAATCTCCATGGTATGACCTCTGCATCTCCAATTTGCCTCATGGCTCGTGCTACTTATACCAAGTCGTGGTTATGGCATCAAGGTTTATCCCACCTCAACTTCGATACCATAAATGACCTCACCAGAAACGATCTTGTCACCGGTCTTCCAAAGTTCAAATACCATAAAGAACATCTTTGTCCCTTATGTGAGCAAGGAAAAACCAAAAGGGCATCTCACACACCCAAACCTGTTCCAAATTCTAAGCAGAGGTTACACCTTCTTCATATGGATCTGTGTGGTCAAATGAGAATCGCAAGCATAAATAGAAAGCGATATGTTCTGGTGATTGTGGATGACTACTCTCATTACACTTGGGTACTCTTCCTAAGATCCAAAGACGAAGCACCAGAGGAGATTAAAACCTTTCTCAAGAAAATTACAGTTCTACTACAAGCTCCAGTCATTATTGTAAGAACCGATAACGGCACAGAATTCAAGAACCAAGTGCTTCAAGAATACTTTAATAGCGTTGGAATCTCTCACCAACCATCTTCTGTCTGCACCTCTACGCTAAAGTGACAGCGTTGTTTGGTCATAAGCGTGGTCACCACTACTAGCCTTACGAGTTATTTCTTTTGTACTTGTTGAACCTTTTGAATCAGATATCGGTGGGGCGCAACTACATTACTTCCTCCGTCTCAAAATAATTATCATCTTTTAACTTTTTAAAGTCTTTTTTTTCAACTTTAATATTTAATATTTTTGTCTGTGTTATATAATCTTTGATTAAAATAAAATCCAATGAAAAATACATTTAAAAACCATTCCATTCATATATTTTACATCACATATTATACAACAGAAACGAAAATATGTAAGATCAAAATTGAAAAAAAAAACTTAAAAAAATTAAAAGAAGACAATTATTTTGAAACGGAGTGAGTATGTTTTTCTTTTTTCACTTATTGCAAATAGAATTTCTAATTGAAGAGAGGGTAAATTTATACTCTCCCAAACTCAAGGCTCTTGCCATGTGTGAAATCTTGACTTAATGCCAAATAAGAGATCCAACCTCCTGGTCTATATAAGACTACCAGTGGGAGTGGGCGTGAGATGCATCCGGTGAGTTGGCCACTCGCCCGTTAGTTCCAAAAACACCATCCCCGCTCGCATGTGAGATGGAAAAAATGGGAGAAGTGGTGAGCCATTTACCATGCGTGAAGTTGAAAAAAATGCGGGCCCCCTTGTTTATTCGACCGTTGAGTTTAATAAAAAAAAATCACCACTGCCCCCTTTCTTACTTATAAATACCCATCTCTTCATCATTTTTTAAACACAATTTCCCCATTTTATATACATACTCTCCAAACTTTACTTCTCATTTATACTTACAAAAATGTCTCAAAAAACACTCCCTAAAACACCAAACGTCAACAACAAAAAACTACCTGAAGCTCTCCCCCAACACCTCAAGGTACGTTTGCTTTCGAAAACTCATCACCGAACCAGCAAATGAACTTACGGCCACAATCGTATTATTTTAACCAACTTTACCCAAACTAATCATACTGAAACTCGGCACTGACACCGACCCTATCACCGGCACTGGAACCATACCCAAACCCATACGCGTTTAGCCAATACTCACAAACAAACGTGTTTAGTCACTTCTACTCGCAACCAAACGCGTTCACATCCGATAACCCTAACTACAGCTCACAAACCTATATGGGTGGTTCGTCATCAAAACCACATACGAAACAACCCATGTTTTCCATTCATTCATTTCGAAATGAAGATATGTACTCACCTAAATATACGTAAGATATGTATCAAAACTCCGCTCGTCAGGACTCTCCCGTCGATTTCACGGCCCCACCACCGGTATTGGCCCAACAACCGTCTAGAAGATGCCAAAAGAGGATGGCTGTTCAAAACGAGGATGCACCCGGTGCACTGCATGGACCCATGAGAAAGAACTTGTGTTGTGTAAAGGTTGGGTTCGGGTATCCGAAAATAGCTTAGTTGGTAACGCAAGGAAAAGGAGAGCATATGGATTTTTTGGACATAAGGTGGTTACTGGTAATGTGTGTGTGTTAAAACAAGAAACTTGGTCGTCGAACGTACGATATGGTAAACGGGAAATAGAAGACGGTTCGCCCAAACGTGGCTCGATTTTGTGGAGTGCATGATAACGTCATGCGTAGGGCGCAGATGAGTGGAGCCGAAGACGAAGATTACTTCGCAACGGCACTGCTTGACTATGAAGCAGAATTCGGAGTACCGTTTACACTTCGTCATTGTTGAGAGGTTTTAAGAAAAAAGTTCGAAATGGTGGGATCAATAAGTTCCCAAGTTTGGCGTAAACAAAAATGATGCCAAGTAATACTTTAAAACCCGGTTTAGTAATCGGTTTACCAGAACCGGTTGAAATGCCGGGTCAAACCGGATCTATACATATGTATGTTTTTTTTTTCATATATTTGATATATAGTCTTATAATTTATCTTATGTTCAATTGAACCTAGGGATGATCACGGTCTAAAACCCAGACCGGACCGAAAAAAGGGGACCGGACCGAGACCGATTTAGCCTAAAACCCCAGACTGAGGACCGAAATGTGTTCGGTCCGGTCCAGTTCTTCGGTCGGTCTGATCCAAGAAGGCATAATGGTCGGTTGTACATAAGACCGGACCGAACCAAACCGAACCGAGGACCGAATATCAGGTAAAGTCGATCCGGTTCATGGTTCGTTATGCTGAGCTCTAATTGAACCTATGAAAGATTTTGAGTCTAGAATGATATAGGGAAGATTTGCAAAAACAACCAATTTATGATTCTAGGTTATAATAGACTATAATAAGACAATATTAGTTGGTGTTATAAGTTAGTTTTAACTAACATTATGCACCACCGCTTTAAATTCTTAATTAAAATTAGAAAGGTTTATGGAAAAAAAGCTTTTGTTACATTTTAATAAAAAAAAGTCATGACGCGGCCGGTTTAATCAAACCGGGTCAACCCGGGTCACCGAAAAACCAGCGGTTTCGGTTCTTAAACAAGCAAAAACCCGGTCACATCCAGCCCGGTATCAGGGCCGATTCAAGGTTCAACCGGTCGGGTCAACCCGGGTTTTACAACATTGATGCCAAGAGAAGCAAGACATTTGGGTCTAGTTCATTCAACACGAAGTATGCGGATGCTCGTATTAATCCAAATGTCGATGCGGGAGACGACGATGAATATGACGTGCAAGGACTTCAACGACCAATTGGCAAGGACAAAGCGAAAGACTCAAAGAAAAAAGGGGTGGGATCATCGGGATCGTGATCAAGTATGAATGACGAAGCATTGGTTAGGTTGATGGTCTCCGAGTTGGCAACGCACAACGAACCTGCCATTGCAATGAAGAAAGAAGAACAACGTAAAAAAGACATAAGGTTCTATATGCAGCCATATGATCACTTGACCGGGGATGCATTGAAGCATATAGAAGAACTAAGGGCTGAGATCAAGACGAAGTGGAATTTGCCATATTAGTTTACGTGTTTTATTTAGTATGTTTAGGTTTTTATTTATCTATGCATCGTTTTTAATTTCGTACGTTTAATTTTTTAGTTATCTATGTATTATTTTTAATTTATGAATAACAGTTTTTAATTTATTAATAAAAGTTTTTAATTTTGTACGTTTACTTTGATATTTACGTTTTTAGTTTATGAATAAAATTATTTAAATAAAAAAATAGGTATGAAGGTGATGTGCGGTGAAAAAAATACTTGAAAGGTGAGAGTGAGTCAGAAAAGGTGAGAAGAGAGAGAAAGTTGAGGTGACGCTGAGATGAATGGTAAGCTTTTGCCACCACTCCCTTTAGAGCACGAGGAGCGGTCGTGCCAAACTCCTCGTGCCAAACTCAAAAAGTGATGCCACGTCAGCAAAATAGATTTTGGTACCAGAAATGCTATGGCACCAGAATTCAGTGGCATTGGTTTGGCACCAAAATTCTGGTGCCAATTTTTTTTATTTTTTTTAATTAACTATTATTTAAATAAACTTATTAAACTAAAATAAAATTCATTAAAATTAAAACATTACTTTAAAAAAAATACATAAATTAAAAGACATAAATTAAAATGCATAAACTAAAAGACATAATTTAAAAAACATAAATTTAACGGCGTCAGTCGACTAGTTTGGTGGTAGATATTCGGCTATGATTCGTTCCTTTTGGGCGTTGATGATAGCGGCGTAGGTCGGATCCATCCCGCTTGTGTCGATTTGGAGAACTTTCATGTCCTCAGCAATCTTTTGAGCTTGAATCATCCGTCTTCGGTATTCGCTCTCTTGCGAGAGCACTTGCATTTTGGCCTTGTGGTCTAAGTCGTATTGTTCCGCCATGAACTCTTGATAAGCGACCGGGTTAGAACCGGAGCTAGCGGTCGAGTTAGAACCGGAACGTTGACTTTTAGCAATTCGTTGCAACCCGGGTGGCCGAGGCAACTCATCATCTCCAAAATGGTCCCAAAATGGTCTGGTTCCTTGTCGGTTACCGAAGACGACTTCTTTCGTTGCATAAGTCGTTTTGGGTTTTTCCACTTGTGCTGATCTTCAAAAAATTACAAGCAACTCCGGTGCTTTATATCACCCCCGGACGATGGTTTCATAAAATTGGAGCTCACTCGCCATATGGTTTTCTCATCGTTCTCACCACTTTGCGCACACGCGTATTCCTCATAACAATTGGTTTTAAATTACATATCCAGCGGCAGTCTTGGAGTCCACTTGCCGTCAAATGTCTTTGTACGCTCTTGGAAGCCTTTTTTGTTAGCTTCTTGATTGTACACATCTAGGATTTGTGTACAAAAAAAGTCCGACAACTTCTTGATCAACTTCGGTTTTTGGTTACTCGGAAAATTTGAATTGAAATTTTCCGCCAAAAGCAAATCCTCGGTTGGGTCCATCGCCATGTCGAATTGTCTTCTTTGGTTTCTTTCTCAACTTCACATCTTTTCCTGTGTTTCTTTTTGCTACGCACTCTTTACGACCCCGCGGTTTAGGCTTCGCACGTCGGTGGATGAAGCGCGGGGTTCTCTCTTTTCTTCTTCGGTTTCGTCAACTAGGTGGTGAGATTGTTGCTCGGATGTGGTAGGGTATGTGGTGAATTGGTTTGATTGTTGTTGTTTGTTCTTTTGCATTTGCATTTTAAATTGGTGAAACAACATTTGTTCTTCTTGATTAGAATATTGAGGTTGGAAATTTGGATAGTAAGGCATTTGGGTGAATGAAGGTTGAGTGGTACGCCCGGATTCGAAGTCGACCTTGAGAACTTTGGTTCACGGTTGGGTCCAGGTAAGCATACGAAATCAAATTCGGGTTGGGGATTTATTTTTTGTGAGTGAAAGTTGTGTGAGTATTGGTTTTGATTTTATGTGTGATGTTTTAAATTATATAGGGGGTATTTATAGGATTTTTAAAGGGGTTCATTTAAAAAAATAGAGTTTTTGAGGGTATTTTTTCAATTTCTACGCTCCCCCTTCGGCTATTTTTAAAAACAATAAAAAATTATCGATCGCAGTGGGCTGTTAGTCACGCGCTGCGAGAGTGTTGGCTGGATACACGAAGTGGTGCGCCATGTCTCAATCTCGCGCCATGACTTGGCACGAAGCCATAACACCACCACTCCCTCCCCTCTTAGCCTAACAAAAGTTGTGTGGTTCCAAATAATTTAGTGTCGTATGATAAGCATGATGTTTAATTTTTAATCGATCATTATTACTTTCTATGTCTCAAAATTATTGTTTACAGAAAGAAAAAAAAATATACAGTTCAAGAAAAATGTATTAATTACTGCTTTGGTTTCTATGAAAGCAAAAAAAGACAATTTTACCATTTGATAATTAATTAGTGTTTCTTTTATGTTTGTAAATACCAATTTAAACTATGGGCACTATTGTAAACTTAAACAAATCTAACTATTACCTCCGTCTGCCAACTATGCATTTTGGGTTATCTCAAATTAATTGTACACTTTCAAAATATAGATAGGAAATTTGGTTCGAGTTTACTATATTACTCTCACTTAAGTTTAATCTTACAAACATTAAGGAAATTTTAAATTAATTAGTAAAGGGTAAAATTGTCATTCTGCAAAAAGTAAGATAAAAAGCTGTAATAATAATGTTTTTTTAAATTGTGTGTTTTTTTTCTGTGGGCAATAATTATAGGACGGAAGGAGTATTATTTTTAAAAGTGAACAATTATTCTAAGAAAAATAAAAAAATAAGAGATATTACTCGGTTATTAGTCTCGTGCTAGAATGAGTAAAAGTCTTCTACTTCTATAAGAAAAGAATCTCGCTGATGAGACATTGTTGGTACTTCATTATTCTCACATGCTCCATATCAATAACAGATAACAGTAGTACTATGAGTATTGTTCTATAACGATGCAAACTATGTTCCAATCCATTTATTTCAAAGCAAAATTAATACGTTGTCCCCAGTTGAATCATGCAAATTCAATTATATGTTGGAATCTCTTTAATGCGAGCAACTAAGGATTGGACTTTGTTAAGTCATTTGAACATGCCATGTTTATTTAGACCACATTTATTTAGAAATAAAGTAAAACAGAGCTCTAAAAACGTTATTATTTTTAGGATTTTTTTAATTTAGTGTCATGGTGGCACAAGCTTTAAATAATTTATCAAAATGAAATTACTATATTTACATATAAGTTGATATTAATAGTTTATTCAATTAATGATGTTTACTAAATGAGTTTTGCTAATCAATACTCACTGGGCAGAGGTTAGTGCGTAATTAATAAACACAAACTTTCTTAATTAATAAAAATGCATTAAATAAACATTAAATGAACTTATAAATTAATATATTAGAACATGATTTTCACTTGAATAAACCCAATTTTAATCTATTAATATGTTAATTAGGAATGTTTGTGTATATTAATTACACACTCCCAGTGGGCATTGGTTAGCAAAACCCTTACTAAATTTATCATTGTTTTATACTGTATAGAAATCAAGTTTTTTTTAAATGATTGTGTTTATTTAATGCTCTAAACTTGTGTCACAATGACACAAGTTAGAAAAACCCTTATTTTTAAAGGGTGGTACTATTAGTACCCCTCTTACAACCAATACCCCCTTATGCCCGGTAACTGACAAGATAAAACAGTTTTTTGTGTTTTTTCGTTTTCTATTTTTTACATTTTACATTTTTTGACATGTAAATCTTTATAGTCGATGTTCCGCATTTTTTTCCGACAGTTTGACCCACTTTATCAACAGGAAAAGACAACTTCTTGCTCCGTATTTTTAATGTTTTACTGCTTTTGACTTATCAAACTTTATATTTTTCGTTCCGTTTTTTTTATTTCACAGTTATAATATAAATAAAATTATAAATAATTTAAAAAAATATATTTAAGAGGGTATTGGACCGTCGACCGGACCGGACCAGAATATCCGACCGAACGTATTTCGGTCCGTTCTTCGGTCCATGCTTTTTGTTACATTCGGTCCTCGGTCCGGTCGGTTCAGTCCGGTCCGGTTCGGTCTTACAAAAAACCCGATGATTATGCCTTGTAGGACCGGACCGAAGACCGAACCGGACCGGACCGTACCATTTCGATCCGGTCCTCGGTTCAGCGTTTTGGACCAATTCGATTTCGGTCTTGACCAGTCCAGTCTGATTTTCGGACCATGAACACCCCTACTTTAAGGGGTGTCCCAATAACCAACCCTTTTTAAATGGTTATGATATATGACACATTGATAAAGCTATATATTCATAGCATGGAGTCATGGACCATGCAAAAGTTTTGGAAAACTAAAGACAAATGTTTTTTAAACTATTAACTAAGCAAGGCGCTGTTACAAAAAAAAACTAAGCAAGGCGGCAAAATAAACTTGAATCAATATGTTAATATGTTACTCTTTTCGTCTCAAAACTATTGTTCTTCGACAAAAAATACACAGTTTAAGAAAATTGTATTTATTACTGCTTTATTTTTCTTACTCTTTGATAGAATTACAGTTTTACCCATAGCTAATTAATTAAAGTCTTCTTTAAAGTTTGTAATAATAAAGGTAATATAATAAACTTCATCAAACTTTCATATCTATTTTTAGTAATGAATAATTAAATTAAGACATCTTAAAAAGAAAACGTATAAAATAAAAATGAGTCGGAGGAGTATTCAATTAGCACCTCATTGAGTTAAGTCATTAAATAAAATTATTAAAGAAACCAACTTAAACGCAAACAGATTTTTTATCAGTGAGTACGTGGAGGAGATTAATTAAGTCATTTTTTAAATAATTTGAGAAAGTTCGAGTAGGGCAAAAAATTATCAGTGACTTCACTTAGAGAAAAAAAAATGATTGATATTTTAGAGATGTCTGTTATTAAAGTATTATCATTTCTAAAATGTTACTTCATCTATGATATCTAACATAACATATATAGATGGTCTATGTTTTCACAAAAAAGTTCTTAATACTTACGTATTGAGGAGGTCGTAGAAATGGTTAGAAATAATGACGACTATTTGTAAGTCTATTATGTACGCCTATATATCATAACTTTAATCTAAAATCATTTTTTTAACCTGATATCGAACATGAAGAAAAAGAAAGCAAGGTTTTGGCGTGTTCCAGTTCTATTGGTGATTTGACGTGATATGGGTCCACCCCATCCACTATGTTTTATTTTTATTATATAATATAATATATAAGCATAGGTTAACACTATCTAAGGCGGCGGTGAGTTTGACAAAACTCACATAGGTGACTTTAAAGTCACATGCGAGTTCTCATCTCGCCCCCTAAAGTCACTTTGTCATCTCAGCTTTTGCTAGGTAAGCTTGGGCTTATTTTGTGTCAATTAGAGGAGTTTCTCACCTCACGGTGAGTTTTATTTTGTGGGCCCATTTCATTTTAATTAATATATTTTTATTTTGTTGTGAGTGTGTGTGGGTATTTAGTGAGGTGTATTTTATATAAAGTTGATATTTTAATGAAATGTGAGTTTTAGTTGTAAGGTGTGTTCTTATTACGGTTGAAAGGTGAGTTGTAAGGTGAGTTTTATTTGGAAAGAGAAAGCTGATGTGACGCTGACGTGTCATGTGACTTTGTCACCATCATACCATCCAGCCTAAGGGTCTGTTTGGTTCGCTGTAATCTGGAGTAATTTGAGGGAATTGTAATTCAGATTACATAAGGTAGGCTGTTTGGTTCGCAGAATGGAAGGAATTGTAATTCAGATTACATTACGTAGGCTGTTTGGTTTGCGATGTAATTGTGTAATTCAATGATTACAATTACATCAAAGGAGTGAATTCATATTACAAAGGAAGTTGGATGGAAAGTTTTGAATTACGTTGTAATTCAGAATTTTATACTTTATTTTAGTATTTATACATTATTATTATTATTATTGTTATTATTATTATTATTTATTAATATTTATTTATTTATTATTATTATTATTATTATTGTTGTTGTTTTTTAAATATTATTTTATTATTATTATTATTATTTATTTAAACTATTTTATTATTATTATTATTTATTAATATTATTATTATTATTATTGTTATTTTTTATCAGTGTTATTATTGTTATTTAATTATTACTAATTATTATTATTATAGTTATTATTCCTATCTATTAATATTATTATTTGTTATTTTATTTATTATTATTAATATAATTACTATTATTTATTTATTTATATTATTGTTTATTATTTTATTATTTATTTATTATTATTATTAATTATTATTAATATAACTATTATTATTATTATTTATTAATATTATTTGGTTATTATTATTATTATTTATTAATATTATTATTTATTATTTATTACTTGTTATTTTATTATTAATTATTATTATTATTATGTGTTATTTTATTATTATTTTTTATAATAATAATAATAATAATTATTTATATTATTTTAATTATTATTATATTAATGTTTAGGTATTAGAAAAAAAATTGAATTACATTACGTTGCGAGTCAACCACACAACGTCAGATTTCATCAATTACAATTACAACACATTACAATTACAATACATCCCAATTCTTTGAATTACAATTACATCAAATTACAATTCCTTTTAAAGATTACATTTCCTTAAAAAACATTCTGCTAACCAAACGGGCCCTAAGGTTTTTGGTTGAACGGTATATGTGAGTTCCCATCAATTTATGTTGGTGATTTAAATATCATCACACATTTTATGTAATTAGGATTACTCGAGATCAAATGGATTTCAAGTTAAGTTATAATATAAGTCAGGAGGTGCGAAGTGCGCGTTTGTATAAACTAATTAATTTGATTTCGGATATGATGAATGGCAAAGTTTGTGACAGTTGTATCAATAGGATGTTGCAACCATTCAATGGATGTGACTGTCGTAAATAGTAACAGAAAAACCTGTTGCTATTAAGTGTCGCTGAAATCTTATTGAAAGGTGGTTACTTTGAACCAAAAGGTGTGACCATTCATGAAAGGGTATGACTTTTCACCAACAGTCATATTGTATATTATATATAGATATCATTTTGGTCTTCTATGATCACGTGAACAATCATAACAACACATACAATCTTTTCTATGTTTTTGTTCTCATTCTTGTGTCTAGAATTTGAGTGTGTTCTTGTCTTATCCCATATACGAATTTCGTGTAACCCAAGGCACCAAATAGGGTCGAAATATTGTATTCAAAAAGTGAAATATACACGATTCAAGAATTACCCAAGCAATCTTTGATTATCTAAGATCTGGACACCAACAACTTACAGGTTGTGAGTTTAAGCTTTATTAAAGTCATTTCTGAGATATGTTGTGAGAAAAAATTGTCGTTTTAAAAAAACACTATAGCCTATAGGTTAACACTATAAATACTTGTATTTTGTTAAATAAATAAGTGATATGTGAGTGATATTTTAATTTTTAAGACTAAAAAAGTTGGCTTATTGCCCGCGCGTTGCGACGGGGGCCAACTTAGTCTCGAAGGGTATTTAACTACTGTAGTATGCACTGACAATTTAGTGCAAGTCCACAGTCCCCATCCTTTACATCGCCATAAGTCTACTATTCATAGTCTGCATCAAATCAACAATTCAAATATGCCATCAGATACATTATGTTTCGAAATATATACAAATCTCATTTCCACGATAAAGTTATTTCGTCCACTTATTTTTCATGTAAAAGCAAAAGATAGATTTTCCAACCTGTTGGGTAACAAAGCTTCTGTTACTCACTGATGGTTAACCATCAGATGGTGGTTAATCATAACCTTACGGGCTATAAAAGGGCAAATACAATAAAAGATAAGTAAATAACCGATGTTCGTCGTAAAGACTCGTACCTGGAATGGAGGTCGTATCAACTTCTCCATTAGATTCTACACATCGTTTGTACTTAACTGTAGCACTAAAATAGTAATGATATATAAGACATATTTTACAAATTAACAGTAGAGGTAGCAAAATGGTAACGTAGTTAACGGATGAAAGCATCTTTTTTCATCATTAACTATGTCATAAGTATATTTTTTTTCCTTATCTATATACAGTATCCATTGTTAACACTTAAACATGAAGTTCAAAAAGGCAAAGACCATTATTAAATGAAATATTCATAATCTTCACATGTTATCTCAACAAGGTTTTTAGCCTGCGCTTCGCTGCGAAGCGCGGGGCTAAACTGTGTTGAGTCAAGAGGAATGTCGCTTGTGTTTC
>BQNB010070713.1:9688-33032 GCA_026074375.1 Tanacetum coccineum
AGCACATAAGAGCGACTAAATTATTTTCAAAAGTAGGATGTATAACCTACGTTTTGCCCCTGGAATTACTAAATTTTGTCAAGCATTGACGAAGTTAGACAATCTTAATGTTGTCATGTGAACCTGCCACTTCGCCCTCTTTTGTGAATCAACCAGCAAGCCTTTGTTTCCTCAAATCGTTGTGACGTTCTTACTTCATGTTAAAATGAACCAAATACTGTTACATAAAGCTTATAGTACCATCTTTAACTAGGAAGTGAAACTAGCCTTGTTCGCTTAGTAACCAACCCATAATTTGCGTATGAAGTTAGTTGTTCTTCACGGGTGTGGACAATTCGTCGAACACCTTGTGTACACATAGTCCAGTTTGCTCGACGCACCCCCATACCTTTTGACTCATTTTTGAATCAGATATCGATCCCGCCTCGCAAAACTTATAAAAGATGGAATATAGACAGTAGGATGTAGATTACCAAGGTGCTTTTAAATTGTCCTAACAATGAGTAACGAGACAACAATTTTATTTCAAAACCATGACCACGCAACACTATGGGCTGAAATATCTCAAATACTTTCTAAGTCAAAATCTGCTTCGCGGCCCAATTTTTAACAACTTAAACTACATTTTTAGACGAAACTCATTTAACGAAAGTTGTAGACTACCCAACAGAGTTTTCAAATATACTTTTACTTTTCAATATAGTTAACTAGCGAACTCGTAAATTGAATTCAAAACTCTTAGGCGACTCGCGATAAAACTTAGTAATTAAAGCACGTTACCCAGAAAGTAAAACGTCAATATTTCCTCTAATAGTTTAACGTACTTAGAGACTAAACAAAGGCCTGACCTCAACTAACGAATTAAAGTATATGCAACTTAGTTTCTTAAAGTCCGAAGTCGTAATTTATATACTTATATTTTAGCCACGTTGACCCGATAAAGTTGACTACTTTTAAGAAATTGTTTTCAAATATCGTTAATTCAAATATATTTCAAGCACACACTAGGGACGAGATTGCAAGTATTTATATTGTTATTTTTTTGTGTTAAGTGAATATGTATTATCTATTCATAGGTTGCGGATAAAGTCTTTTGCATCGTTTTTCGCGCCACTACCTTGCTTCTACGTTATCATTACTTAAAGTGAGTTTATAGTCCCCACTTTTATACTTTTTCAATCATTTATCAAATCTCGGGGACGAGATCATGTTTGTTTTCAACATGGATGCAAGAACATTTTAAATTCAAATATTACGAGTTTGCCTAAGTAGCTATAACCCACTACGCCCATTATCATGAACTGTTAATTGCATGGATGTGATTGTTAATTGCATTATGTGAGCGCGAATGTTATGAATAGATATATTTGGGATTAACATCCCCGTTCGGGCAAGTAGCACTTGCTAGTTTACCGGTTGGCCGGAAACGACGAACGTATACCATTTGGATTCATGGATGTTGCGGGTTGAACATCTACATTGGGCAAAGTCATTTATGTGTATTTTAAATACATACATTGTTTAGCTTCGGTGTCATGAGCTTAGTGCATTTCGTAATACATTTTTGTGATATTGTATTTGTTACTCTATTACAATGTTAACCTTGGAAATAATATTTATTATTTTCCTTGTCAACCCGGACAACACTTACGACCACTAAATGACATTTTTATTCATTGTTTAACTTTTACTTTTACTTTTATTATAAATTTTTCTTAAGTCTGATCCCTCCAAAACGACCAGCTAAACTACATTTTCACGACTCGAACTCTAAAGCATTTTGATGTAAAACGACGTTTCGGACAACTTTTTAGTTTTACACGAGACCCGAAACTCAAATGAAAATGACGAAAATGACCCTACAAGTTTATGTCAGTTTTTAATATATATACTTTATTTTTCTAACCTTCGGCTTGGCCTAACTTCTTCGTTTCAAATCATTAAATTTTGAAATTTACAGGCCAAAATTGAAACGGCTTTTCGGACAACTTTCGTGTTTTGCCGGAAGGCTAAAACGAACTTGAAAGTGCTTAAAACGGGCGTTTAAATTTCTGCACAGCAAGCACTTATATAGAAATGCTGAGTTTTTACATATTAATTTTCTAAACTTCTTTTGGCGGTAAAATCTTCGTTATTAGGAGTTACGCGACCCACTTTATACCGAAACGTTCATAAAAATAAACTCTATCATATTTCTGGATCAAAAATCAGTTTTTATAATTTCTCGACCCTCGAAATCTTAACCAAACTTTCTGCTCAAATTTGACTATATAAAAACCCATCGAATCGCCATTTTCACTTCACAACGACATTAAAAATACTCCTAGCTAACCTATCTCCGTCATCTAAAACAACCTCAATCTTCAAAACTTCACCAAGCGCTAAATCTAGCCCATGTATGGGTGGATCCATAACAAAAACGCAAGACCAAACGAAAATAAATTCAAGGTAGTTTAAAATACTTACAACGAGCCAAGAGAGCTAGATCGAAAATCAAAACGCACTCTCCCCTTTCCTTTTGTTCCTTTTCCAACACCAACACAACCCGAACAATTATTTTCACGAAATAGTTATTCTCACAACCCAAATACTCCAAATACACATTATCTAGTGTTTTTATACCCACTCATACTCGAAAATCTATAGAAACTAGTCCGAATCCAAAACTAGCAAAATACTTAATGCATGTTGTAATTTCTTAGTGGGTTTTGTAGGTATCGATGTGGGGATTAATATTTTGTATACGAATCGTATTGCATGTAGCTCGATGGTGGTTGTGGTGGTGGTGTTTGGCTCGTCGGTCATGGTGAACAATGGAGGGGAGGAAAATGAATTTTGTTAAAATGTGAAAATGGAAGTATTAGTTTTCCTTATATATGGAACTAGCATGAGGTTTTAACACCAATGGTCCTCCCTTCTCCATTAGTCTAACCAATTTAGTACAAAGGGTGTCGGTTTCGGTTTTATAGCCGACCAAGGCTCGGGTTTAAAATTTTCATAATTATTTTTATTTCGTCCCACTTAGTTTAGTTTAAAACATTTAATAAAATGTTAACTCACGTCAAAAATAGAACCTTGACTCGGTTTCGGCCAAGACACAGGAGAAGGGTCGTAAAACACTAAATTAAAATAATTCACTTCCGGAATAAGAATACGAGATATCTAAATCTCCAAATCGCTTAAATGGATAAAATCCTAAGCACGGCTTGCGACATAGCCAAAAACGATGATTTTTTTATCAAATTGTCCAAAACGAAAAACGATTATTCCAAATCAAACGTAGAAAATAACTCGTGGCTCGAGATAATCGTTGGCCTAAAACTCAGGTAGTTACATTCTACCCACCTTAAGGGAGCGCCGTCCCGGTGCTCAATTCAACTTATTCGTCCTAAGCTCACTCATGGAGATGTATTCTTTGATCCTCGAACGGACTCATACGTTCTCACTCGACGGATACGCGACGTTACACTCATTAAATACAAGGCAAAAAATCAACACAAAAACAATGGTAAATCTACCAACGAAGTATACACATATACGCGATCTCTCTTGTCAAAAGAGGACATAAACAAGCCACAGAAACATACAGGAAAAATCACCACGCCACTCTCAAAAATATTTTGAAATGGGAGATCAACCCAAACTCGATTGGTGGTCCTACCAACAAAACAAAATGCACGACGCCAACCCGGTCTCATTAATGAATGCACCACCGGTTACGAAAATAATCCAGAGTATACATAATTCCATCAAACGCACTATAACACTATTTAAACATAATCACCAAATCACATAATCACATATTCGAATATTCGCATCTTCGCATATTAGCATATTCGTTATTTTATAATGGCTTTCCATTTCGGCCTAGCTTTACTTAGGCATTTTATCACGCTTGCCTAATTATACCAAGCTTGCTAGATAGTCCATCCATTTTGACAATGATTCTGACTTAATCACGGCTAAGTCCTAACCAACTGTAATCATGCTCGTGGGTTATCAAGACATGATTGACAATAAACTTTTGGGCATACGTACCCATCCTATATAATTCTTATTCATTTTCGACTAGATATACCCATTCATTCAAAATCTAAGCCACATCATTGGCAACGCTAAATTGACCTAAGCGCTTACTATTAACCAAAAGCACCTAAACATGTAGAGCACATTTTGTGTATACTCGACGGCGATAATCCCACTAGAAAACATAAAAGGTTAATAGAATTTATTCGAGCATCAAGGGTTCAATACATGTGCTCTTCAAAGACGGCGATTTCAATTGTCCCTTATTGGATGATTATCATGATTGGTTCAATCCTAATATATCCTATCGGTCATCGGATATATAGACTAAATACGTCTAGACCACAACCCACATTCACTAGACAATTTCTTCTAAATTCCCGACTTCATTCCCTTCGACTCGAGGAGTAAGCTATTTCGATTGATTCCCCCTCGGAAATGGTGACGGATGCTGCCATTGGGTTCCATTAGGGTTCTCGATCTTCCCGCTCGGCTTCGCGTAACCGAGTCATTACGTTCAAGGAGTAAGGATCACTATACCCAACTTTAAGTCAGGCGTCGGGTAGCGCTCCATACTTATCCTCGACGATCAAAAGACATACATCAAACAAAATTACCACTAATTAAGTCTAAGCAACCACGCACAATCCTTAAATAATTTATCCAAGCTCAAATTCTCATTCCTTTTAACTCAAGGTGTTGGCTACTTCGATTGCTCCTCCAGAATGGTGACATATGTCTCCATTGAATTTTACTATAGTTTCAATCATTCGCTCCTCTACACGCATTTCGAGTCTCTTTGTCAAGGAGTAAGAGATACTACACCTAACTTTGAGTCAGGCATCGCGTAGCTCTCTATACATGTCCTCGGTGATCAAGATATACTCGTTAAACAACATTACCACTACTTTCCATTTTGGGGAAAGAAGTATTATTCACGACCATCGGTTGCTATAACCAAGGCAACACACACATTTGATGTAGGAGAAGTCTTCTCTATTTTACACATCTAATATCGGAGTTATCAAAACCCTGCTTTCATCCATTTTGGCGGTCTTATGACCTCAAGAAGATCTTTTCTTAATGTCGGTATTAGGTTTCTTGGTATCTCACCATCTAACCAATTTCATTCATCTGTCACATGAAACTACCAGGTATATGAATTAATGTAGATATAATAATATATATGTGATGTATATATATATATATATATATATATATATATATATCCATTCGCAGTGACATTCTATGCCAATACTAGTTCTCGAAAATTCGTAGTCTTGCTATAACAAGCAACCGGTCCACTTCTTAGGCGACCTAAACTCCATAGTCCCTCATAAGCTTACTTACAATGACTAGTTCGATCAAAATCTCTTCTACAAGGTCAGGTCCAAGTGACCTTCTAAGTCGACTACACAATTTAAAATTTACCATCATCTATAAAAATATCATTTCAGTTGGAGTTGCATAAAGATTTTTCAAATGATTTGAAATTGGCTTGATTTATAGAATGGCACTCATAATTTTTTTTTAAACGTTTAAAATGATTCATGGGTCAAAATCATTGATATTTAAAATGTCATCATGTTGATTTAAAGTTAAGGATAATAACAAGTATAAGGAATACCCAAACAAGGATAAGGGTAAAAAGAAGATACACGCGCAAAAGAGTGCTAGCGGGAACCGCTACATTTTCCCAAAAATCTGAATCCTATCGAAACAGGATGAAATCTAAGGTAACCATGGCAACCTAGCCCAAACCACCCATGTTACCAGAACATCACATACATAGATCTCATGTGGATCTAAATCAAAACCATGACTAAAGAATGCACAATCACAACATCGGTGATAAGATGAAAACTTTGAGGCAACAATAACCACAAACCAATAAACCTTTAGCTTCATGATGATTTTCTAGATTCTACCTCATCATTTTCAACGCATCTCCTAAATCGTGAGTCCACAAAGGTCAAAACAATCATTCAAATCTAAGTTTGTTCAATACTTAGAACTTCCAGTTTTACACATCCAGGGGTTGCCATATAAATTTTTGGACTTATTACTCATTCAAATTCTTGTCTTAATTTTTGACTAGTTTTACCATTTCGGCGATAACACACTCGTCCAACGTCGATATGACTCCATCCGAACTCCTACATGTACCTAAGGTGTTTCTCTACTTCCTAGTTGACTCGCGCGTTCTTACTCCTTTTTATATATAAATAAATATAAACATATATAAATATATAACAAGGATCAGGACCCACAAAGTCAAAGAAACCAGAAGTAGTATATGGTGTTTCCGGGTCATTATGTCCCAACGAGGCTTGAATGGAAAATCGAATGACGAATTGATAATTGATGTTTGAATATGACAATGATATGGATATGATTGGGCACTAAACTTAATAAGCAAATGCACTCAAAGATAAGCAAGGAAAATAAGCTAGAACAAGCATAAAAGCTAGAAATAGTTAAAACACTTAAAACTTTTAAACTAAGACACAAATAAGCTCAAATAAGCTTAAGACAAAACCAAATAAGCTAGACTAACTCTAAATAAGCAAATTCAGCAAGCAATTAAGCTAAGCTAAGCAGGAGAAACTCAGCAGTACTAACAACAGTACTAACAGTATTAACTAACAGTACTAACTTGGAGTTAGTACTGCTAGCTTTAAGTTAGTACTGCT
The DNA here is from genome assembly GCA_026074375.1 of Tanacetum coccineum. Classification (NCBI taxonomy): domain Eukaryota; kingdom Viridiplantae; phylum Streptophyta; class Magnoliopsida; order Asterales; family Asteraceae; genus Tanacetum; species Tanacetum coccineum. The sequence continues at coordinate 16,408 of BQNB010070713.1, forward strand.
AGCTTTACTAAAACACAATGAAACAAGAAACAAGCAAATAAGCTAAAACAGATATTTAACTATCCCTAATAAGCACTCAGGCATAAGAATAAGCAACTAGAATAAACTAGAATGGCAAATAAGCTACAAAGCTACAAACTGAAAAACTCTTAGAATCACTATGAAAAGGTGAATAAACTTAAACAAGCTTTACTAAAGACAGTAACGAAAATGGGCTTAATCTACTCTAAAAAGCTAAGAAAATCTTAAATAGGCAGAAACAATAAGCTAATAAGCAGAAATGAACCAACAGTACTAACAGTATTAACTAATGAACTAACAGTACTAACTAAGAGTTAGTACCGCTAGCTTTGAGTTAGTACTGCTAGCTTTAAAATCCAAAAAATATGAACTAGCAGTACTAACTATGGGTTAGTACTGCTGGTTCCAAACACCCCTTAAAGTTTTCAAAAATCATTTTTTCTTTTTATTTTAAGCTGATTTGGTCCTAAGTTGTTAAAAACAGATTATCAAAGAACAAAATAAGACACTTATAATCAAGAATAAGCACTTAAATAAGCTAAATCAATCTAACAGTGTTAACTCATATCTAACAGTTTTATCAAATGAACTAACAGTACTAACTGAGAGATTTGCACAAATCACTTTTAAACTAATCAACTAAGCAAGATAAGCACTAAACATACTGATAAAGCATAAATAAGTAAACATAGGTAACAAACAAGCACTATAAGCAGTTCTATAGCAAATAAGAAAAGTAAGAAAAAGAGAAACTTACAACACCCTTGCTCAAAACAGGGTCAAACAAAGAATCTACAAGCTCTAGCTTGTGTAAAACAAGCTAGTAGTGTCCATAAGCCCATCCAGAACTGGCTTATCATCCATAAAGTAAGCTGTGGTGTATTTGAGAGTGATTTTTGTGATTTTCTCTTAACTACTTAACTTTTTAAATTTACTTAATTAAAGCAGCTTATAAATAAGCTGTATTGAGAGCTTTTTGAACACAAAACAACACAATTAAGAAACTTAACACTTGGAATTGTAAATTGACTTAAAACCTCAAATTTGCATTAAAACTTGAAAGTGTTACAAAGCTTGGAAAAATAAAATTGCATAAAAATAAGCTGAATTTTAACTAGCAACTAGATAAAAACTAAAAACTAACTCAAAAACAAAAACTAAAACTAAACTTTTTCTTGGGTTACAATGACCCTATTTATACTAAAACGAATTAAGGTCTTGGTTTCTTGGACTCTCTTCTCTTCTTTCTTCTGTGTTTCTTTGTAGAGACAAAAACCAAGTGTGCTTGTTGTGTGAGGTGATTCTAAAACAAATCCCAGCCTTCAATTTCTTTTGAGTCAATCACAGCCATCGAAATTACTTGGGAATGGTGATGGATTGCCAACATGGCAATTATACAGCTGGGGGGGGGATTAGTAGAGTGGTTGAAATGATTTATCCAGGGTGTTTAATTTATCTAGGGTGTTGAGTGGTTTGCAGGGTAGAAGTATGGGATGACATGTTGCCTAGCTGTACATGGGTTTTGTTTGGGCGGGAAGAATGGAGTTTGGGTAAGTTGGCAGCTTTGGCCCCTCACTTTCTTTAACTCATTGTAATTTTGCCCGTTTGCAATTTCGACCCTTGTCCTTTTTGCTTATGTAATACATCTTGAGGTTTGGCAGTTTTAGCCCTCAATTGATTTACTTCATTTGGTTGACTTTAGACTTTGACTGACTTGGTCTTTTCCATCCCTTGCTTGTTTTGGTTTGTTTTTGGATTTCTTTGAATATCCGTTCTTGCACAATTCAAATGCAAAACATATAATACACTGTATTTTTGGTACGTTTTTAGTCATTTAAGTCCGTTTTTAATGGAAAATGGTATGTGTAATTAAGCACATACCAGGGAGAAAATGTAATTAAAATAGAATCTATTTCGACTCAATGTGCTGAAAAGTAAGAAAGGTTTTATGTTCAAAACTTACACCCACAACATCTTAATTTCATGAACAAATTCTGAGGTCCATAAGTGGTTAGGTTAGGAATCAATCCATGATACCACCCGAACCGGAGGAGACTACCCAAGTATATTCCAAAGTTAGAAATAGCAGTCCTTAGGTAATGATTGAGAGAATGTATATGGGAATAATGCCGACTAAGAGGAGCTAACACTGGAACAGTCACAACAAGGATATAGAGTATGACTTCTTGTAAGCTTGAAGATTGAAGAAAGAAAAAGAATCCATGGGATAAAGGGTCTAGAAAGAGCCCACCACACAACTTAAGGTAGAATCAGGTCAATACATAAGCGTCAGAACACAGTTGATTGCTGACGATTGAAGACGACATCCATAGACCCAGTGATGCAATGCTCACCCCTTCCCAGCCATTCGGGTTTCTCTCCACAGAAACTTGTCCTCAATTGTCACGAAGAAACACCAAGTTATCTATTGACATCTCACTCCGAGATCGTTGATATAGAACAGGTGGCAATATGCTCCAGCCTCCGAGTACTAAAACTAAAATGCACTAATCGAGTCTAGAGCCAAGAGATCAATAAAAATCTCGTTAGGACACATTCCATTTCAAACACTTGTTGAACATCAACAGTTTACAAGCTGTTAACAAGAGTCCAACGCAATAATCATAGAGATATTTTGCCAAACATCCCGAGTATACTTATGCATTCACAATGAAGATGGAAAAATCCCCCATGCTTGAGTCAGCATCAAACAAGCTCTTGTAGTGACATGCGAGATTCTATATAATCAAACTTGTGACAACAGAATATCGATTTGGGTCCCGTAAATAATGACGGTTGATAATTTTGATAAATAAGATAAAACTCCTGATGTGTTACAAAAACGCTTTTTTACAAGTAACACGTACGATGATTTTCCAAATCAACTTCTTAATTATCACTAACGTAAACCTGCAGGTAACACGGTGGTACGGTTCCCAATCAACCAAAGTCTGATTCATACCACATATTCATCGTCTCATTCTACAAAGACAACAATCATGAAAGCTCGAGATTTTAAAGACAAAGACTTCCGCAAACTCAGATCATGAAGCTTTCAAAAGATGAGGCAATAGTATGAGAATTTAGGTCAAAACACAAGATCGCAAGATGGCATAGACGATAAAGACAATGACAAAGGCCTTAAAGTTAAGATCGCAAAGTATGAAGGAACAAGACCTACAACAGAAGAACAAAGAAAAGACCAAGACCACAGTGAGCTTAACGACGAAAGCAATCCTCAATTGAACTCATGAAGTAGTGTCTCAATGAACCTCACTTCAGTAGAGATGTTAGCCTCAAAATATAGAGTCGAACATGAAGTTCGTTCATTATGTATCTAAGTCTCAGGTCCAATCAATTAGTTAACGTTGTAATAGGAAAGTATCGGGTATCGGCTTGATAGTTAATCTAATAATTTGTAAATGATTTGGGTTTTTAATCCCAGCAAAACCCGAGCCGTGTCCAAGGTCAAATATCCCGAACACGCCACATAATGATTCGGGGTATTATAAGTAACTTTTCCCACCAAGAAAAAGAGGTGATTATCATTTATAATAATTCACTTTTCTATTTTCTCTCCCATCTCACTCTCTCTCTTCTTTCTCTCTCTAGGAAATCATCTCACACTCTTTCTATATTTTTTGATCTAGATATGTGTATGATATGAAGTGTATGTATTAAAGGGATCCTACATTAATCCTAACAATAACTTTAAATCATATTATCAAAAACCTCAATATGTAGTTGAAAGTGAATTTCAAGGTTCAAAAGACTATGGACAGTACTAACTCTAGTTAGTACTGTCATTAGCCAAACACCCCTTTAGATTCTTAGAACCCATATAAACCTTATGAAATATTGAGATTTAAGCCACAAAAATACAAATACCAGATAGTTTTTAAGCTCTAACATACCTAATGAGCAAATTTAAAGCAAAGAAATAATCAAAATGTAATAAGCTAACAACTATTTGCTAATATTTTGATATTTTTTAACTGACTTATAACTAAAACTTTCAAACTGAATTTAAATCTAACAAATGATTAAACCTAACATAAAACAACTATAAATAAGCATGATAAGCAGGTCTAAACTATATATTAAGCAAACAATAAGCATGGTTTAAAACTAAATAGAACCATTTAGCTAGAAAATAAATGACAGCAAGATGTTAGAAAAAGGTAAAAGAGATAGTACCTCCACCTCCCTCTAAACAAGGTAATACTCAATTGAGCTTAATCAACTAGCAAGCTTAAGTAATAAGCTCTGAGAATAAGCCCCTAATAAGCCCTTCCGAATTGGCTTTATCTTCACAATGGGGCTTTCAATGAACTTTGAACTGTGTAAAATGGAAACCCTTATTCACTTTAATCTTCATGCTGAGCTTAAGTAGTAAGCAGCAGCTTTATAAGTAGAAGGGGGGGGGGCCTTATGATTTATTAAAATGACTTTAAAAACTTGAATAACACAATGGCATTATGTAAAAACATAATTTAAAAAACAGAATTGAAAGGAAATGAAATTACATGACTTGAAAAGGAAATTACAATATTGAAAACATAATAAGTTGGAAAAATAAGCAATAAGCTATACTAAGCTACACCTACTCCTACTCCTAGTTATCTTGCTCTCAGTGATCTTCTCTTCTATTTATAGCTGGCGAAGGAATGTTCTAGGTCCAAGAGACGCTCCTCAGCTTTTGATCTCAACCTTTAATCCATAACCACCTTTTAATCAATTTGATCTCAGCCATCTATTGCCTTACACGTATTTGTAGCCAATCAAATGTCTCGGGATTACCAGCGTGGCTCCCCTAGTTGTCAGAATCTTGTCAGCTTTTCTTTCTAGAAGGGTTAAATTGATCTATAGGCGGTTAAATGGGTGCAAGGTAATTTAGGGGAAGGAGGTGAACAGTAAAACGGGGTTTCCCACACCCTTTCCTTTATATCTTTTGAAGTTTGACCCGGTGAAAAAGGGTTGTTGACTTAGGCTATAGTATTAAGTTTTGGGCCGGTTAAATGTTTGGGCTGGGTTAATATGTATAAAGGGTTAAACGGTTTTAGGGTTAAAAGATAACGACCATTTTAGTCTTTAAGAGTTAAAAGGACTAAGGTGTATTGTTTTTTGCATTTTTAGTGCAAAATGATTTACATTAAGGGCTCTTTTGGTATTTTGAAAGTTTTGTCTTTTTGTGGTTGACCATGGTTTGACCATTATTGCGTTTTGTTGACCATAGCTTGATAATTCCCGGCTCTTGTGCACTCTTTCCTTATCGTGTTCGGCTTTGTCCGTTTTTGCTTTGATTTTGTCCATTTCTTTAATATCCGTACATGCACATACACAAACACAAAAACAAGCATATATTTGCAATTTTTATTATGTTTTTAATCTTTTGGGTTCGTTTTATAAGGTAAAAGGTATGTGTAAAATAGCACATACCAAATTCCCCCATACTAAGGTATTGCTGTGTCTCAACGAGCATTAAAAAGTAAGCACTTAGAAAATCTAAGAATCTCGATCTCCCTCGACTAATTACCTCAAAAGTGCAAAGGTGTTCGTCGAGGGAATTAAAGAAATCAATAAGGCCTTCGAAAAGCCCCCGTTTTTTACCATTCTTAAAGATAAACACTTATTTCTACTAATATTTTTTGTTTTTCTCATTTTTTTTAGCAATTACTAACATATTTTGACTTTCGTTTATTTTCAAACCGTTAGGAAATAAAAGAAAAAATCATAAACAAGATGCATTTCGATCCGAGAATGCTCCAAAAAGGATAAATTCATCGTCCTCGACTTTTTACCCGTTCCAAACCAAGCTTAAAACAAAATCACCGTTAAATATCAGTTAAGATGCTAACACTACTCATATTTGCAACTTGTGAACTTTTCACTCTCGACAATTATTATATCTTAGGTGAAATGGTGCTATTTTGAAATTTCAACCATGGATCAACGTTTTGCAAAATTCTATGCTTCACGTTCCACCCGAGAATAATGAGTTTGAAGGCAAGATCATCCCATGTAGCGACTTTCGTCTCGGCACATCCCAACCTTGCGGCTAAGTGACCAGGATTTTGACACCCCACAGAGACTAGTATCGGGACTCACGGACCTTAGGTTTCAAAAACTCTTAGGCTTCCCATATACACATAGCTTATTTAAAAACTTAAAATAGAATAGCTCCTAAGAGTTCAAAAGATAATAAATATAACAAAAAAGTCTATTTATTAATTACACATAATATTAAACATAACATTGAGCAATTGTAACCGACCTTTGAAAGCTGTCACATTCGGTTTTGTAGCCGGCAAGATGACAGCAAACTTATCATCTCGGATTTTATCTTCCTATGGGCTTTTCTTTATAAGGCTTCAACAAGCGGTTGTTGAGCCGCAAGATGCATCAAACTTTATTAGCCCAATTTTATTTTATTATATTTTTTTATTTTTCATCATTTTTCATAATAATTTTTTTTTTTACTTTATATAAAGAAGACTTCTTTTTGAAAAATTTAAGTATAAATTTGAACTAAGACTAAATTTTTTGCTATTAACTACATAAAAATTGTTGATTTAAGTTTAATCTCCAAAAATAGCACGTATGATTAGTCCGGTTAAGAGCTTATGGGAGAAAAAGCCATAAATTACACACATGAGCTCTTAAGATTTCTAAATAATCCTTGTTTAGCATCTAACTCATAATTAACTCTATCATTTTTCGTTCTTCGTGAATTCCGCGAACGCTTAGCCTAAAAGTTAAGGAACAAGATAGAGCTCAACACGCTCGATCGAGTCAAAATTTATTCTCATTCTACCCAGCAGGAAAGTCAAAATTGTGACAAAATACTTATTTTATTTTTTAAATTTTTTAAATTTTTTCATTTTTTTGAAATTTTGGTGGTAAAAACGGGATTAAGTGAATACAACGGCTGCAGGCACAATCAAATCGATAGATCCCCCCCTCCCCTCATACTAGAATTAAACATTGTCCTCAATGTGAGATTCCCTCATACTAATTCCAATGCATAATCTTGATATAAAAAGGGTCTCTACGCAAATCTAAAGCCGTTTATTAATTATGCTAAAGATAAACGTTAGTCGATAAGATTCAGGATATCAAATTCCCTAAATGAAGCTGAGGATATAAAGCTTGAATGTATGAATGGACAAAACCATAAACACGAGAGTCTTCAAAATCCGGGCAATCCTGGACAATAAAAATCACAAAACACGAAACACGAGAAAAGAAAAAGGCGAGCCCCCTCTCATCAAATGTTAGAAAATAGATAATAGATAGAAAATTGGCTGTTATTGTAACCGATCACGGCTTGTCTCGACCCCGATAAAGTTTCCATGGGGAAGCAAATGGAAAAGAAAAATCTCAATCGGCTTTCATTAATTTTTGGATAAAACATTAAAGCACATGAAAGTTCCATCCCTATGAGATGCCATCGGCTCTATCTGGAGATGCCGGGGTCAAAAATGGTGTCTTCACTCCCGGTGAAGAGAAGTAAAGGAGAATCCACAGGGTATGTGAGATACGGGAGAAAAGTCCGAATGACAAATGCGAAGGAATCGTCATCTTTAATATTTTGAGAAACATACAATCTCACCTCCCCTGATTCAAAACGTAAACGTCTTCATTAAGCTCATCAAAATTGTTTATCACGGGCACATTGGGCTCAATGTCGAAGGTAAAATGCTCATATTCAGGAATAAGATCATCGTTAAGTAAATTGTCAAGAAAAATAATATCCTCTTCTGAGTCAAAATCGCTCTCAATACCCGGAGGTATCGAGTCTTCCGGAACAAGAAATGTATCAACCTCCTCTATAAGAAAATCACTATCCACAACGGCAATAGGAGAAGAGGAGGGATTTTCAAGCATAAACGGAGTGAGTTTTAATGCTTCGATCTTATCAATGAGAAGATTGACGTTTACTAATTCCTCACGAAGAATCTCGTCCTCTATTTGAAGAATTTCATCATTAATTTCTCCTTCTTCTTCATCAAAATCATCTTCATCACAATCGTCTTCATCAATTCCTGGTAAAATTGAATCGATAAGATCGAGTTCACCGGCGAACTCCTCGGGAAGAAAATCAATCTTAGGAGATGTGATCGAACTATCTTGACTAAGCAAATAGTTAATAAGTCCACATTCGGCATCAAAATAATCACAAGACAACACATCATAAATATCTTCGAAAATACCCTTAAACTCACTTGGGATTGGAACAAGGTTCTCAACACTAGACTTTTCCGTTTCTGGAATAGTGTTAATATGCTCGTCCCCCATACTTAGAGAGTTACTGGGCTCCTCGATCGGTAAGTCGGGTGTGATTTCTTTATGCTTTCTATATATAATAGTATACTCATCATCAACAATAATATAAGGTCAGACATTCAACTTGGACTAGTTAATAAATTCAGATAGTTTCCTCATAAATATTTTCGCACATCTTCAGGAGTTTACTCATCAATTCTTGAAATATCTTCTTGTGAAATGCTTGTCCGTAAAAGCATGCTTAATTTCGGAAAATCTCTCCCAAACTATCAATAAAACCTTTGGCATTTCTCCAAAAGGTATACGACTAAACTTCCTTAGGAAGGTTTAAATGTCTTTCATTAAGTTTTCTCTATCTTGCAATACTTTCACATCGTCAATCATAGAAAAATTCCCATATGAAGTAAATTATACTGCCTGCTCTCCTGCTCAGCCTGTTTTGGGTTGAATTCCTAAGAATTACAAATCATTCATAAGCTTAAGAAGCAATTCTTCGCATCACTTCAGGTTTATTCTGCTTCTTCTTCCACGAACTTGCTAATTTAAAGAAATCTCACCTCACTAGCAATAAAGCCATGCGCACTTTTCCTTCATGAGGTATGTTGACAATCCGTCAATTTCAGGTCGTGTATATTATTCTCTAGTATTGAATATAATATGTTCAATTTTTTATGTTTAAGATATTAACTCCCAACGACAACCAAAGAATTAGGGCTTACATTTGTAATTCACGTGACATTTACAAAGAACCGGCGAATTCTACGTTAAGTATTGACGTTTATATTTTCAAAATGCCATAGAAATATTTTTGTTGCATTCGATTTTATTTATCGTGTCTCTACTATTTACTTTTACGAAAAAAGACTACAAATAGTACCTTTTAAATATCGGAATATGATAATACCCGCACCTTACAAATTATGATACAAGTTTAAACGACTCACCCCACAAATTTATCACCATATGGGCGACACACCAAAGAGCTAGGTGTCCCTGGTGTTGAAGTCTAAACGATGCATAAGACACTTTGGCAAATGTCTAGCATGTGGTACATAAGAGATTTTTTTCTTATAATAAAAAAATGAGTATCCTATGTGTTTTGGTAGTCCAAATTGGATTTAAATGTGAAGTTTGACTAAAATGTCAAGTGTAAGTCCTTCCTGTATGATTTATCGTCGACATTTAAAATTCTTACTTGTCGTTAATTATTATTTTTGTATATTATTGCGAGAAATATTGATAAATATTATTTTCGTCAATCCGCGAGTCAACGTTTGACCGTGCGACCATTAAACGTTTTTTTAGCTTCATAAATAAATTATGACGCGCATTGTTGATGCATTATTTTTGTTAAATATATTTGTCGGACTTCCGTCGTCAATGTTCCTTGTGCTTGAGTCGACTCGCAATTTTAAATGTACACATTTTATTAAATTTTTTAAACACAAGAAAAAGATACGGAAATTAAAATGGCTCTCGAATGTTTTAATCCCGAGCACATAGTTGTGTTTTTTATTTAAGCAAAAGTGCGTCGTGTCAAAGAATAAAAGAGAAAGGAAGGAGACTATTTTTGCAAAGAGTACTCAAAATAGATAAGTATATAAACATATTTCCTACATTTCATTTCATTTCTAACCAAACAAAAATGTGTAAGTGTGTGTTCATAAGGCCGCCACCATGACACCGGAATCCGCCGCTGGAAAAGTTTTCCGGTGACCGGAAACCGCCGTGTCGCCGAAAAACGTCACATGCACAATGACCAACTTATATTTTCCGAATCCTCTCGACATTTCCTACGTATCTATCCAATAAAATCACACATGCAATGAATATTTTTGGAGTAAAGACTAAGCTTGGATTTGAAGTCTACATCAGTCTGTTGTTTATTGTGATCATTGACAATTTTCTACACATTCCTAGTAAAAATCTCATGAGTTATGCTTATGTTTTCTTTTGATTTCCAAGTGTATATGTACATGCATGATATATGATGATCAAGGATTAAAATGAGACTTGTTTGTAATGATCTAGATTTATAAAACTAGCTAAATAGTCATCTAAACAAGTTGAAGATAGATTCATTAAATTTTATAGGTTGTTATGACAGTAGGTTTGTGACACTTGAGTAATTGATGATGGATTAATTACACTGGGTTTGTAGATAATTGTTATGAACAAGTGGCAAATTGGATGATTTCTAGAAAGTGAATATTGAGTGAGATATGGTCAAAATACTAAAACTAGTAGATTCTGACCTTGCTGTACAGATGGTATAAAATGTCACATTTACGTACAGAGTTGGTTAAAAAGTTAAAACTATGAGACCTAGATAAAATCATGTAGGTTCTGAATCAATTGGATGGTTAACCAACTATTTACGGTTTGTAAATGGCGTCAAAAACGGTAAACGTGAGATTTCAGTCCGAATTTGTAACTTGACATTTGTGTAGTAAATTGATCAAAGTATAAGTATACTTACATTAAGGATAAAAAAGTTTTGGATCTGTAATTTACACTCAAATATGAAACTAAGGATATAAATATGTCCATCGTATCATTTACGGTTTATAAATTACGGCTACTTTTGTAACATAAAAGTAAATAAAAATTTACGACTACCCGAACACTATATTTGGTAAGACGGTTTTACGACTAAAACCCGAGGTGGTAGGACCCACTTCTTGGGAGTTTTTAAGGGTTAACGTATTGATAATAAGCATATCCCGACCTCGAGAACCCGAAAATTATTAATAAGAGTCATATATAGGCCAAAATGAGCCATAAGACCTTATTGGGCCACTAGGTCCAATGTACCAAAAAGGACTTATTGGACTTGACTTCAGGTCCAACCCACTTGGGCCTAACTAATGGGCTAAGACCTGGTCGTTGAGTGATAATATGAACATAATAACTTAATGGGCTTGCTAAATGGGCTTATTGGGCTTTTTGGACAAATTTGAGTAATATGAGTAAAAATGGGCTAATAATAAAACAAGTTAAAAACCTAGAAAACTTTAAAGTGTGAAATAATTATATTTCAAAAGCATGATCATCATATAAACTACATGTAACAAAAACGTTATTAATTTTATGTATTTAGTCGTTAAATTTAATCTGACTAAAACCTAAGACCCGTTACGACTTGTATATGGTTCTTGGTGAATGACGGCGCTACTTTCAGAGTTTTTATTCATCGATATTCTCGTTCGATATCACTAAGTGAGTTCATAGCCTCGTATTTTAATACTTGAATTATTTTATAAACCCGCGAGGGGATAACATGCTTGTTTTTAAAATTGAACACAAGGGACTTGAATGTATGCTAATAGCCTTATAATTATTATAAGATTAGATTAACTCTCTTGATAAAGATACCCCGGAAATTATGAATTGTTAATTGTCGGGTAATAGGCATACGCTTTATACAAGAAATAGTACTATTTGGAAGAATTACTCATCTCCAATCCGTGACTACTAGCTAATCGTCTCCGAGTCGGTAAATGACACAACTGGATGCGTTGTATAGAGAATAATATACACTCAAAGCGATGGTGGTAAGTGGGCATTTTTATGATATGTAACGTTCGGATTCATGAGGCTTATAATAATCCCCCCTATAAAGTTGTCTTATCACATCATTATAATCCTGAAAATTTGAGAAATGAAACTTTTTGCTCGGAAGATTAGATGTTGGGAACCCCAACATATTTTTATGGTTTTTATATATAAACTCTATGGATTCACTCAACATTATTGTTGACTTTTTAGCATGTTTATATCTCAGGTCCTTGAAAGTAATTCGGTGATGGAGATATTGAGATAGTAATGAAGACATATATTTTGAGGCCCTTTTCAAGAAACCATTCGAAGAATACTTCTTTTGAAAAAAGTTAATGTAATTATGATATATTGGACCTATGATGTAGCATTTTATTCGAATGAATGTGTTTAAAAGCGTCTCTTTTCGAATCGTTTTCTATGCTTGAGTTATTGTATTAACACGTAGCACCCCAAATGACCCTTCCGCTGATATCGATTAAAAATGGGGGTTTACAGATTGGTATCAAGAGCTTAAGTTATAGAGAACAAAAGATTTTCAAAAATAAAAAATGAACAAAAAAAATTTGAAATCTTTTGACTATAACGGTGCAATAGAAATCTCCGAATTACTGACGGGACAAGAATAAGAAGGATTTATTTATCGATATATATACGGAAAAATATATATATGTTGTAATATGAGATTTTCATTTATTTTGAATATAAAATTGTTGATAATGTATTATTTTATACTAACACAGATAATTTAAAAACAGATTGTCATAGAACCCTAACCCTCTTAACGAACGAACGAAGCTAATCCCAGAAGAAAACCAAGTTATTCCCGATCCTGAACCAAGTAGTGGGATGTCCATGATCGCTAAACGAAATGGTGTGACATTTCAGATCGACAGTTTATTAGTGTTTGATTATGATGGTGATGATGAAGAAAACCCGGAAGAAGAACTAGAACCGAATAATGCTATTCCCGAAGTGAACCCAGTTGTTCCCGAGCTGAACCAAGTTGCGGATATCCATGATCCCAACGAAATGGTTGACATTTCCGACGATATTGATTTGGTTGATTATGACAAAGAAGATCCTGAAGAAGATCCCGAGGAGGAACCCGAGGAGGAACACGAGGAGAAACCCGAGGAAGATGTTGATATTGAGCTCGAGGATGATGATGAGTTGATATTTCCTTATGAGGTGGAGGGTGACAAAACCCCGCCACCTGGAGATGTGTCATTTGATTATGTGTCATCCGACTCTGAGTCAGAGGACGAGGAGGTCGATGTTGCACCCGAGGCTACTGCTAGGACTATTACCCAAAAACCTTATGCTATTCGCGACTTTTCGATGGGCTTATTTGAGGTAGGAGAGTCATCTTCTGCTCGTGACTTATCTCATGTTGAGGGATTAGCACCGTGGGCCTTAAGGCGTAATTTAGAGGCGTCACGTGCACGAGCTAGAGTCATAGAGGCTGAGTTGGGTACGTGCCAAACTGAGATTGCTCTTCTCAAATCCAAGGATAAAATTGGGGGAAAAGAAAGGGAGTTACTTAATCATGATTTGGAAAATGTCGAGCGTGCTTTGGGTAATGTTCTCGAGAGGATGTCGGTATTAGAGAGTGGGGAGAATGCCACATTGAAGAAAAGATTGGCTGAGGCTGAGACTAAGTTGGTGTGGGCTCGTATGGAGTGTGAGACTGCTGAGAGGAGGTTGCATGAGTCTCGAGTGTGGAATAAGAGGTTTTACTTGGATATGGTTCGTATTGGGGCTGTTCTGAAGCCGCCGTCTGATGATGAGGATACCGAGCGTGCGAGAAAGAAATCAAAGAACACTACTTCTGATGGGACCGAGGGACCTTCCGAGCCACGTGGACCACCTAGCGACTCTTAGTAGATTAGTTTATCATTTATAGTATCTTTTGTAAATCACTAACTAAACTGCGATGTCAGTTAGTAGAACTAGTCTTTTGGAGTTGTATAGCATTAGATGGTGACATGTAATGTATGACAATGCAACTTGTAACTTGTTTGTGATTAATGAAATGACTATCTTTTGGTTCTAATTATATGTTATGTTGTTGTTACCTTTCTTTTCTAGTTTCTTCTAATTGTTCCTTTTGCTTAATACAATCATTGAATGAATACTCATTATGATTTGATTTGTGTTGTAACAGGATCATGCCGCCAAAAGCTATGTCTGAAGCACGTATGCGCGAGGTTATTAGGGAACAAGTTGCCAAAACTATGGCTGAATTTATGGCAAATATGAACCGTGGAGCCGGTGGTGTTGGAGCCAGTGGTGCTGGAGCCGGTAGTGCTGGAGCCGGTGGTGCTGGAGCCGGTGGTGCTGGAGTTGGTGGTGCCGGACCGGCAGCGCCTGAAATTATTGGGTGTACTTACATAACATTTATGAAGTGTGACCCACACCCTTTTAAAGGCACCGAAGGTGCCATGGGATTATGTCAGTGGTTTGAGAAACTAGAATATGTGTTTCGAATCAGTGATTGCAAGGAAAGGGATAAGGTGAAATTTGCAACTGCTACTCTCCAAGGTCGTGTATTGACTTGGTGGAATGGAAGGATTGCTTCCATGGGTATTGATGCTGCTAATGGTACTCCATGGACTGAGGTGAGAATGTGGATGACCGAGGAATTTTGTCCTCGAAGTGTTATTTTGTGTTGAAATGCTGGAGCAAGAAATTGTTACACTGAAGTTAAAAAGGGACTGATATCCCCCCCCCCCCCCCCCGCACCCCCCCCCCCCCCCCCCCCCCCCCCCCCCCCCCCCCCCCCCCCTGGGTATACAAACCGATTCCACGAATTGGCCTTGTTGTGTCCTAGAATGGTGAAGCTTGAACATGTAAAAGTGGAGCAGTATATTCGTGGGTTGTCGAAGAATATACGTGGTGATGTGACATCATCGAGGCCTGCTGGTATTGATGAGGCTGTCCGTGTGGCTTATCAGCTCATGGGACAAATATTTCAAGACAAGACTGATGAGGTTTCTGAAGGTGAAAAGAGGAAAGGTGAAGGAGATCGTGGTGGCTGATCAAATAAGTCATCAATCCTCGGTAATGGATATCAATTCTTGATCGTTAACTTGTTCAGTTCTCGGTAATCAATGCACATTCGGAACGATCCATCTTTCTTTTTCACAAACAATAACGGAGCTCCCCACGGCGACGAGCTCGGTCGAATGTGGTAAGTGTGGTAAGTTAGGGCACAAGACTGCTGCTTGTTGGAGCCTCGACAGAAAAGATGTGACTTGTTTTAATTGCAATAAAAAGGGTCACCTAAAGAGAGATTGCCCTAAGTTGAAAAATAATGGACAAGGTGGAAATAACCGTGGAGCTGTTTACAAGTTAGGAGCTATGGATGCTCAGCAAGATTCGAAAGTCGTTACTAGTACGTTCTTACTCAACAATCGATATACTACTGCTTTATTTGATTCGGGTGCCGACAAAAGTTTTGTGTCTACAAATTTTAGTACCCTTATTGATATTGAACCAGTTGAGTTAGATACTAGCTATGGAGTCGAATTGGCTGATGGAAAAGTAGTAAGTACCAATAATGTATTAATAGGATGTACACTTAATCTTTTAAACTGTTCTTTTCCTATCGATTTAATGGTGATAGAACTAGGAAGTTTTGATATCATTATTGGGATGGATTGGTTATCACGATATGATGCTGCTATTTTGTGTGGAGAGAAAAAGGTTAGGATTCCCCTGGAAGGTAAGACGTTGGTTATCGAAGGTGATAGAAATAATTCCAGATTGAAGATCGTTTCTTGCATTAAGGCTCAAAAGTATATCGTGAAAGCTCAAGTAACTAAACAAGAACCAAAGGAGAAGCGATTAGAAGATGTTCCAGTTATTCGAGATTTTCCTAAGGTATTTCCCGAAGAATTACCTGGACTTCCGCCACACAGGCAAGTTGAATTCCGTATTGATCTTATTCCTAGTGCTGCACCTGTGGCGCGTACGCCATATTGTTTAGCACAATCTGAAATGAAGGAGTTGTCCAAACAACTACAAGAGTTGTCGGAGAAAGGTTTTATTCGACCGAGCTCGTCGCCGTGGGGAGCTCCGGTATTGTTCGTGAAGAAGAAGGATGGATCATTCCGAATGTGCATTGATTACCGAGAACTAAACAAGTTGACGATCAAGAATCGATATCCATTACCGAGGATTGATGACTTATTTGATCAGCTACAAGGTTCTAGTGTTTATTTAAAGATTTATTTATGGTCTGGTTATCATCAACTTCGTATCCGTGAGTAAGACATTCCAATCACAGCATTTAGAACTCGTTATGGACATTATGAGTTTCAGGTAATGCCTTTTGGACTGACTAATGCACCTGCAGTATTCATGGATTTGATGAATCGCGTGTGCAAGCCGTATCTTGATAAGTTCGTGATTGTATTCATTGATGACATTCTGATTTATTCCAAAAATAAAGAAGAACATGGTGAACATTTGAAGACTATCTTGAATTTGCTAAGGAGCGAAAAGTTGTACGCTAAGTTTTCAAAATGTGATTTTTGGCTTGATTCCGTGCAATTCCTTGGCCATGTGATTGATAGTAGTGGAGTTCATGTTGATCCGGCGAAGATCGAAGCCATTAAAAATTGGGTTGCACCAACTACACCAACGGAAGTGCGACAATTTTTGGGTTTGGCAGGCTATTGTTGGGAAAATAGATTGTAACAGACTTAATACTGGTAGTATAACAGTTAAGTCTGGTAGTAATAGTTAGTTCTGTT
>BQNB010070714.1:0-33032 GCA_026074375.1 Tanacetum coccineum
CAAGTTCCTGTGTGATGCAGGGTGCATTTCTTACACAGGGGAAGACTTCCAATATACCTACTATTTTCAGTTAGGGTAATAGCATAAGCCCTGGCGGTTTCTTGCCTTCTATTCTGTTGTTGTTGGTGATCATTGTTGCGGTTGCTATTGTTGTTATGGTTATTCTGGTAGTTGTTGTTGTTGGTGAAGGTTCTTCTATCATCAAACTTTCGTTTGTGATCATTGGTTCCTTGCACAGAATTGTGCTTTATTACCTGATCCATTAACCTCTGGGTTATGGTAATAGCTTCCTCCAAAGTTTGAGGCTTTGAAGCGGTAATGTTTCCTTCAATACTTCTAGGTAATCCCCCGATGAAGACTTCCACGAGTTTCTCAGAATTTGGCACCATAGTTTAGCATAAAACTGCTAATTCCTGGAATCTTCTAATGTAAGTCTTGAGATCATTTCCTTTTACAGTCAGATTGTAAAATTCATCTTCCATTTTCTTAACCTCAGTTCGGGGACAATACTTCTTTATTAAGAGCTTTTTAAATTCAGACCAGGTGGTCTTGTAGGCTTCCTCTATTCTAATAGACTGGGCGAATGAATTCCACCAAGATAAAGCTTCTTCAGTTAGAGTACTAGTAGCAAATTTCACTTTGCAGTCCTTGGTACAGTTGCTATAGGAAAATACCGATTCAGTTCATTCAAACCAGCAGATGAGGCCAACAACGCCTTTCATACCATTAAAATTGAAAGGTTGGCAGCTCATAAACTCTTTGTACCTACATTTTCTTGCTACATGAGTTTCTCTTGGTCCTGTGTTCCTATTGGTATTGTCAGCATTTGCCATGGTAGCAGCTTGTGCTTCCAGAGCTGCGGAAACACTATCAGCAACTAGTTTCTTGATGGCGACTTGAGTCATGGGTGGTGCTGCAGATGTTGATGTCCTCTTGAGAGCCATTCTATCAACATTTACAAGAAAACACAAAATAAGAATCCATACAATGATATAGTCATATCATAATTCATTGTCAAAATTTTCATTCATAGTGATATTGAAATCATTTGACATAGATACTTATTTGATACGAGTTCTAACAAAGAAATACACAATCTTTGATATTACATTACAAAATATAACAGTAAATTTTGGAATCTAAGAATTCCAAAGATGGACACTCTAACAAGCATCTGATATATTAGGTTCCTCGGGGACTAGTTCACTTTCTAGTGGTCGCGGTATGATCTATAATGAGTTATCTATCTCCGCAAAGATAGACTCATCAAAGGAATAGTCTAGTGGTGGTGTAGTTGACCTAACTGGTGATAAAGATCTAACTGATGAAGACGGAGATAATGAAATGGGTGATCTAATAGGAGGTTCAATGTCTCTAGGTGGTGTAGGTGGGATCATATGTTCAATATCTTGAGCATTAATCATATCCAGATATAAAGATTTGAGAAAACCTGGTGGTAAGAGAGCCATAGTAACTTGGATACATAAAGATACGATACATGAATAACCTTAACACAGGGTATAGGATAGAGAGTCACGACATACATAAATCGGTGTCATGAAACAGTGAGGTATAATGGAATCACAACTTCATTATGTCATAAATAACTTGTCTACATATTTTACAAAATCAAAATTTGACAAGTGTCGTTATTTATGCCACACATCCCGTGGTTGGATTCTAAACAAAAATTGTAAATGACAAGGATCTAGTCTAGTAGTCTGGTGGTCCTCCCTTGTGGTTCTTGAGCTCATGGATCATGTCCAGAAGACTCTTCATATCTGATTGGTGGCGAACCTGGATATCCTCGATGAGCATCTCTAGAGTAGAAATCCTGACGCGAGCAAGAACAATCTCATCATTATGGCTTATTTGCTCTCTCTAAAATCCAGAAATTTAGGTACGGGCTTCTTAAAGTTCGGTCTCTAGTCTATCAATGCGCTCGAGAGGGAGCTCATCTAAGTGATTCAAAATAGTCTTGATATGTTCCTCATGGCGCTCCAAACGCGTCATATGAGAACTCTCTCTAATCTCAAATACTTGAGGTGGGGCAGAGGAATCAGTAGAGAAGGGTAATAGGAAACGGGCTCATTTTGATATTCGTAGCTTTAAGGTTTTGTAACCCTAACACTATTAAGAGTGTTCGTTTTATATGTGGGATATAAAGTTTGGTATCTGTTCTTGTTAATTAATTTTGTGTTATGTTTTATAAATAATTATCTAGTATCATCGATATGATTTCCGTATAGTTCTTTTGATATTCATAATCAAAAGTTTTACTATAGTTTTCTTTTGTTTACTCCAATACCAAGTAGGCTTCATACAACTAGTAAGATCTATTAAAGTAGGATCAACATACCTTAACACAGGGTATAGGATAGACAACACGACATACATAAATCGGTATCATGAAACAAGCAAAGTATAATGGAATCACAACTTCATTATGTCGATAAACACTGTCTATATATTTTACATAACAAATTTGACAAGTGTCGTTATTTTATGCCACACATCCGTGGTTGGTTCTAAATAAAGCTATAAATGACAAGGATTTAGTCTAGTAATATGTGGTCTCCCTGTGGTTCTTGGTCATGGATCGTGTCCAGAAGATCTTCATATTGATGGATGGCGAAACCTAGATCTCCTCGATGGATCTCTAAAGTGAATTCCTGATGCGAGTAGAACAATTCATCGTCTGCCCCATTTGCCTTTTTATGAAATCCAGCAATCTGGGTACGGGCTTTTTGAAGTTCGGTCTCTAGTTGGTCAAAATCTCATTGTATGATTACTCGACCATTACCAAGACCTTCTATCTTATCTTCCATGTGTTAATGCGCTCAAGAGGGAGCCTATCTAAGTGATCAAAATAGTTCGATCTGTTCCTCATGGTCTACAAACGTGTATATGAGACTCTCTCAATCTCAATACATGTGCGTGGGCGAAGGAATCAGTAGGAAGGTTGATAGGAAACGTCTTATTTATGAGGTGGCAAAATCTCCTCGAGAAGAAAGAAATCTCAGGGATCAAATAGTGGTGATGATGGTAACACTGGAGATGGAGACAAAATAGTTGGTGGAGCAATAGGAGCTCATGGCAGTGGAATAGGTGATTCATTATTAGTAGCATTATATGCTTGCATGACCTTCATATATGGATCATCGTGGAAAGGTGAGATGGCTAGCGAGGCAAAAAGATCCTTAGATAAATCCTCTGAAGGATCAGAAGAAGTGTTTCTCGATGAGGCTAGGGAATAGTCTGGTGAAGCCGGGGTATAGTCAAGAGTATTTGTAGAGGAAAAAGCATCCTCAACATTGGAATTAGATAGGACGATAATAAGGTAGATATAGTCAGGAGTAGACATAATTCTGTAACAACCCAGTGTAAAATAACATAAGTTATTTATATAATAGTTATGTATCTTTACATACTATTCAGGAAATGTAGTGGCATGGAGGACTTTCTTGGATGGAAAAAGTAGTTATAGTTTAGGTTTTAACCTTGTTCTCTATAACCTCGGCTCTTGATACCAATCTGTAACACTCCCTTATTTGACATATAGCAGCGGAAGCTAAATTGGGGTATTACTTCATGAATCAACAGTCATAATATAGAAAATATCAAAAGGCGTTTAGAAATTTAGTTCATCATTCATATTATTTTAGAAGAGATTTTACAAAAGGGGTCCCATTTTACATATGAAAATATTGTTTTGAATGATAACTAGTTTTGAAGTCCTCAAGTTCAATTGCAACTCCGTGCCATGGCTGCTCAATTACTGAGATAAGCATGCTAAGAAGGCAACACAAAGTTGAGTGAAATTCACAGCGACGGATTGAAATGTATGTTGAATACAAGTCAATGGTAATAGTAATTTTTGCAATGATTACTATTATCAGGGTAAATAATATTATATTCATTGCAACTAAAGCTCGTGGACTTCTCAAAGCCCTTAAAGTAAAATGTTATCATAGTTGTTGCCCCAAGCGAGGTGCTTTGCAAACACAGGAGTTCTCTCAAAATGAAATGAGTCCGCTGGCCCATGTATGTACCAGACTCTGACGGGGAAGTTCATCCTAATAGATCTATTCCGGGCATCGCGATTACTCGCAAAGTAATTACGGTTCCATGATAGTGGGTTTTGGAAAAGTGGAGGTACTTAAGCAATAATATATCAGGATAGCAATTCAGTTGAAAATACCTGTATTCATGTTTATAGCATGTATCTCCCTACGGAGTTTAGAAAACATGTAAAGGTGGGACTATGAACTCACCTTGATTAAGGGTAGGTTGTTGATGTCAAAAAGTGACATCTAATTAGGAATAAATGGCCTCGTCACGAAACTGTGGGTACTATGTCATAGTCTTAGTTTGATTGTTCAAACTTTTATTTCATAAGTTTAAGTAAATGTATTTAATTTGGTTTATTAAATTGTGAAAACCTTCGTTTCACTGTTCGGGTTATATAATCCAGAGGTCTGTAGTAAAGTTGGGAGCTAGGACATTTAAATCGTAATCAGCAACTCGTCAAAAAGTCTACCAAATGAAATCCCCTTTACATGAAATTCCCTAGTAACGGTACGTTATAGTTTAAATGATAAGATTTTATCTTTTTAGGTTTCTTCAAAAGCTAGTGGATGATAAATTATGTTAAATATATAACATAATTATTTTATAGTGTTTCGATCGATGAATGAAACGATAAAAGTGCTAGGTTTTAATAAAATCAAATCTTATAATATTTAAATATATTTTTATAATTAATATAAAAATATTAATTTTAACCCTGAGAATATGAAAAATTTCTATCATTATACCCATGGTCTATATTTATT
The DNA here is from genome assembly GCA_026074375.1 of Tanacetum coccineum. NCBI lineage: Eukaryota > Viridiplantae > Streptophyta > Magnoliopsida > Asterales > Asteraceae > Tanacetum > Tanacetum coccineum. The sequence continues at coordinate 4,836 of BQNB010070714.1, forward strand.
TACTTTTAACCCTTTTAATTATAGTTTTAAAAATATTAACCTTTAACTTGGAAATTGGCAAAACTGGCCCCTGTGGTTTAACATTGGAGTATTTACACTTTTGGCCCAAAAGTTTAATAATTTCAAAAGTTACAATATATACCCTTATGCATGAAATGTTTTGCGTTTTTAGTCCAAATTCCATAATCTTTGTATTTTTGATCTCAAAATCAATTTGCAGTATATAACTTATTACTATAAGCTAAAATAAGTAAGTTTTACAAGGTTGTAGCTTATGAAAAGAGCTTATGATCTTAAAAATCTAAAATAGGCATGTTTGGTTTAAAAATAATAAACCCGATGGGTTAGGGCTTTTAGGATTATTTTTATGCATTATAAAAAGGATAAGTGAGCTTATATAAAATAGCTTTATTACAACAACTTATGGCTTTTGCTTATATGGTTTACGAATATAGCTTTTTAGGGTTTTAAGGGTGCGTTTGGTTTAGGAAAACCAAATAAGTAGGTTTAGAGTTTAAGAACTTAACTCATGTGATCATAAAAGTACATAGGAGCTTATTAGGATTAGGATTAACGTATACTAGCTTATGTTTAAAGTTCGAATGAATTAGGGTTTCAAGTGGGTCATTTAGGTTCAGTTTAGGTTTGTTTGGTTTAAGTTTTCAAAGTGTAACGCTTCGATCAAATTGGTTAAAAATAGCTTTACTACCTGATCTAAAACATGTCAAGTGCTTATAAAATAAGGTTGTGAAGACGTACTTAGTACTCGAATGGGTTCAAAAAGGTGATTATGGGTCGAAAATTGTGATGATCAAAGATACTCATGTTCTTCTTAATCTTGGGTTCTACATAGCTTACCTTCTTTTCTTTCTTTATGGCTTGACTAGATCATCATTTGAGAGAGGGTTTAGTTTAATGGTAAGTTTGGAGGTATGTATGTTTAGCGTGTAGATTATAGGCTAGGAAGGAGTGATGCCCAGGTTTGTGTGAGTAGTTGACCAAGTTAGCAGGCTGACTAAGGAGAGCTAGGTTTACTAGCTTGGAGGGTTTTAGGATGTGAGGGGGTGCGCATTTCCAAGGTGGGTGATGAGGTGGTTTCGCTTGGGGTGCAAGGTGACTAGTAGCTTACAAGGAGGTGGTGATGTGTTGAGGTGCTTAATCTTGGGGCTCAAGGGTGGTGACAAGGTGTTAGGCAAGGTGGTGATATGGTGTGGAGGGTGGTTTCTTGGTTAGGTTTTAGTTTAAAATTAGGTTAAGCTAGTTTTGGGTGGTTTAGGGTTTTCAGGTTAGGGTTTGGGTTTTTAGGACGAGTAGGGGTGAGATTGGAGGGAATCTCATATTTAATATGTTGTGCCTATAGAGACTTGTAGTTGTGCTAATAAGTGGTATAAAAAACTACAAAGAATTGGAGGGAAAATGCTTATTTTGATGTGGTGTTTATCGGGTTATATTTGAGCTTAAAGGAAATTGTTACTATGGTTTTGGAGAGGAAAAATGGTATTTCAAATTTATTGCATTTGGTAAATTGTAATATGGCCTTGAAAGTTGTATATTTATTTTGTTTATGTAAAACATTACATTAGTTAGGGTTTTGTAATTAAATGTCGATGTTTAAAATCCGTTTTGATTTACATTATGGAAAGTACGTTAAATATATAACGTATGGATTTTAGAACATATTTGTTGATCCCAACTTAAGATCTATTCTTTAGCTTGTAAAGAGTATGTTACCTTGGATAAATCCAAAATAAAAATGGTAGAAACTTTGTTGTGTATATTAAAGAAATATGCAGATTCTAATTTTAATAATCTTAGAAGAATTATGAATGTAACAGTAAATATGAATGAACAAAGATGTAACAAAAAGCTTTAATATTATTAAGATCAATAATACAAGTACTCTGTCTAGTACTAGGGTTTACAACCTTGATGCCATGAATATCTAAATCGTATATGAATGTATATATCTAACAATATGCCCTAGGACCTCCTTTTATACACCGAGGAGTCCTACAAGGCTTACAATACTTTCCTAACATATCATGATCTTTTCTATAAACAAACATAATCTCTTAAATAAATAAATTATACATATCTTCTTTACAAATAACTAATACTTATCTTTGTAAGTATTATTGTTCTCCAATCAACCTTTATTTCTTCTCTGATAAGCTTTTGATCTTATCTTTGTTAGCATAAACCTTCCAGCAGTTGTAATTACTTAGCAGTTATAACTAAGCACAAGCAGCATTAACTACTTAGAAGTTTACTCTAGCGGTACTAACATACACTAGCAGTACTAACTTTTGTACTAGCAGTAGTAACTACTTAGTATATTTTCAGCCTTTATTTCTAAGCAGTCTTTACTTCTACTAGCAGCAATAACTTAATACTAATAGTAGTAATATATACTAACAATAGTAACTAGCAGTAGTAACTTTTATACTACCAGTACTAACTACTTAGCATAATTTCATTAGTATCTCCAATCGTACTAAGTTATGCTTGACAACACTAATATATAACTGAGCAGTAGTAATTCTAAGAATCATCTTGAAGTCATTTAATCCCAACAATCCTCCCCTAAACTTGATGTTCATCTTCTGAATCTTCAAGTTTCTTCATTTAAAGTCTTTACCATAATCAGGAGGATACATTCAAACACTTTTAGGATTCTTTTGTTGCTTTACCAAGAGCTTGAGAAGTTGATAACACATCTCATTCTAGTGGTCAGCTTGAAGCCTCTTGTCTAGCATGTTTGTGATTGTTATTGGTGTAAGGGTATATCTCTTTTCAACCAACATAAATATATGAAGATTTTTAAACCTTCCAAAGTTCACTCCATAAGAATTAAACAGCTTCCAAACAGTCACTTTGTATCCTTGTAGACTCCTCCATACTTCACTTTTTATGTCAGGTTCAAACATTACCTTCATATCACCCCATAACACTCTTTCATATTCATCAACTGGCCTGTTTATTCCATGCTTTTCTTTGACGAACTTCTAAAGAGTTTCTAAGTCTTCTCTGCCAATACCCTGAAGCATCCTAATCATTAATGAATATCTTTTTGAACTTCCATCAGCTCTTATCAAGTGATAGAATCCCTTATGTCCTTCTTTAACAATCTTATATTCAACAATCATTAGAGGTTTTTTGGCTAGAGGTATAGCATCAATTGCTATTTCCTCTTCATCTTGAACTATCTCCATATGATTTTTCATTTCTTCCTCCTCTGGATCATCATCATTTTCAGGTTCTACATGCTCATCTATCTTCTGCTTCTTTGACTTATCAGACTCAAGTTCATTCCCTGCTCTTTTAGAACTTTCCTCTATTCTTATCTCACTACCTTTCACTATTTCTGAATTCATGTCTACAAAAGTATTTACTCTTTTCATCTCCTTATCAAACAACTTCTGGATTTCATCATAGCTTTTGCTTTTCAACTAACTATGTTTGTATCCAACCATATTTTTCAAATAAATGGACATTTGATTTCTCTTTTGAGCTTTGGTAGGTAGATTTCTTCTTATCTCTTTAGCTCTAAGCTTTGCAAAGTGCTTCTTTCTTCTATTCATGAGCTCTACAAACAATCTTGATCTTTCCTCAATGGTTATCTCTCCATGTTCTTCTGCTTGTAGCATCTGAGCTAATTCAAAGTATGCCTCCATCATAGCTTGCGTGTTATCCCATGATTCAATCAAAGCTATATTGGCTTCTTCTTCCTTTTGCCTTGTAAGCCTCTCTTCCTCTATAAGTTCAGCTTGTATCCGAGCTTCAGGATTTCTAGCCATTTATTCATCAAGAGCAATTTGATCTTTCTTCTTCAAAGGTCTTTCAGGCTCAACCATTATTACCTTGCCTTTGTCTTTAGCCTGTGAAAGTTGTGATGCTTGTAAAGGTAATGATGTTATTTTGAATTCACTTGGCTCTTAAACTACAACCCCTCTAGCCTTAGGTCTTGTAGTTGTAGTTGTTGTAGCAACAGATGTAACAACTTTGGCTTTAGCTGCTTTGATTCCTATTAGAGTCTGAGCCAGAGTCAACTTATCAATAGTTGTTGTTGGAGAATTGGCAGTAGTAGCTTCAACATTAGCAGTTGTAACAACTTTACCAGCAGTAGTAACTGGATCAGCAGTACTAACTTCCTTTTCAGCAACTTCTTTTTCCTGCTCTTTCAACATATCTGTATCAAACATTAGGTTTTCATCATTCATCTCTTGAGTCTCATCCACCAAAGTCACTTCTGCATCAGAATTAAGATCAACAATTTTCCTCCCCTGTTTGGACGCATCCTCCTGATCACCCAAACTGACATCATTAGAGGATTCGACCATGCTACAACCTTCCTTAATCTCTTGAGCCCTGGAGTTCTTAACTTCTGTTTCTTTTCCAATTGCTTGACTCTCTTCTTTAAGCTAGAAATCTCCTTTGCTTGAGCAGTCTTGGCTTTCTCGAAATCAAGGACTTTCTCTTGTAGGCTGGTGCATAAATTCATCAATTCCAAAAGTTGCATACTATCCTCACCACTTTGAGGTAGATCATAGGAAGGGGTAGATACATGAGCCTCATCAGTGACAGGCTCTGTAGGACCACTTTCTTTCCTTTGTTTCCTCCTTGACTTCTTCTTTTGAGGTTTAGATGATGATGGTTGAGAAATAATGGGTATGGAATGGGAATCAGAAGGAGCAGCTAAATCTTCACCCATATCTTCTAAAGCTTGAATCATCATTGTTGGGAATAGAGGTGTGACTCTTCTAGAAAAACCATTTCCTGGTCTCTTCATATTAGCAAACACCTTCTTGGTGTGGAAAGGTATAACATAAACCTCTTTATGTTTGGTCATCCCCTTAACTTGTTTGCTCAGGAAGACTTGCACAAACCTTGGGTACATGAGAAATTTAACCCCACCTTCCAAGTGCTTCACCATATTGTCAAAAATATACTTGGAAAAGTTGAATTTTTGCTTTGTGGCAAGACATATGATAGCAGATGCCATAGTGCTACTAAATTCATTCCAAGTTGTAGTCTTAACACTAAGGCATTGCAGGTATGGATAAGAAATTTCCATTAGGATGGAAAATAAGCTTTATAGAAAGTAAGCTTTTGAGTAATATTTTCATACCCCATTCTTTCCAGTTTTGCAAAAATTGTAGCAGTGGGTAGATCTATTCCTTTAGCATCATCCAGCTTAAGATCACTCCCTATACTAGTCTTAGTGATGATTACCTTCTTCTTGTCTACTAGGGCTTGTATTTGTCGTTCCCCATTAACGATCTTAGCCTTGGCAGATGCCCAGAATTGTTCAATACAAGTAGTATAAATGATTGGATTAACCGTTAACACATATTAGACATAACTTTCATTCAAGAAATCAATAATCTCCTCAAACCCATCACTTTCTTCTGGTTTCTCCAAAAACATAACCAAATTGTGGGTTTTAGCAAACTTAGAGTTTGACATTGTTTTCGGCTTTGACGATGAATGATAAAATTTAGTTAAGGTTTTTGTTAATGATTACAGGTATATCGACGTGTAAAATCATCTGAAATGAGTTATTAAAACCCTTAATCAAAGTATTTATGAAATCACCCTCAACGGCATTAACTTGAACTGGCAGCATTAAGTTAAGATCCTAAACATATCAACTACCCCACACAGTAGCAAGTTTTATACCTGGCAGCATTAACTTATGCCAAACAAGCAAAAAGTGTATTGCCAGCCGCATAAACTATTACGGGCAGCAGAAATTAAGCCTAACAGCATTAACTTAAGCTTAGTCAATCATTAAGTTTAAGCTGAGCAACATTAACTTTAAGACACCAGTATTAACCCCAATTTCGTTCCAAAAAGCATTTCCATCATCAATTTTGATTCTCACAACTTCTCTTTCGATTTTTAATCCTCTAATATCTCTCATTTGCTTTTCTCACCAATTCACTCTCTATCTGATTTTTATATCAGCCAACTCTCTTCATTTTTCAGTCTCACTTGTATCTCTCATCTTCTTTTTCTTAACCAATTCACTCTTATCTGTTTTATAATCACAAATCAAGAGCCCTTCAGATATTATGGTAAAAAATTCCAACAATTTCCTTTAGTTTCATGCTGTCCTCCCCACTTCCAAGTGTATTAACTCTTGAGAGAGGTGGATCATTGGACTATTTAGATTCAACCTCAAACCTAGTTTGAGCTTCTGTACCCCCCTAATATGGGAAACTTGGCCCTGAGACATCTACCTAAATCATTTCCTGAGAAAAGACTCATTAAGATGTATGCCAAGGAATGGTGTCCTATTTATTGTACCACTGTCCTACTCTGCTTATAAAGCTAGAAGGCATAAATAGGCAAACCCTTTCAAATTGTCTTTCCCACCCTATAATGATAGTCTCATCTATTACAAAGGGAATTAAGGTCCACTAGACTAGAGATATCTCAAATGGCCTTTTGGCTTTCCTAGGTTAGAGTCTTTATGGGTTAAGAATAAAGATGGAACAGTAATTGGTTACAAGATTTAGTAAGAACATTATTGGATGTATGGTTTAGGATCCAATGGGATTTCCAGACCATCACCCAAAATGATTGATGAAATGCAACTCTTTTAATTTTACAACATACTAAAAAGCAACTAGCATCATTAAGAAATACTTTACCATAATTAAGAATACACAAGACAACACAAACATGATTTCAATCCTTAGCTCTGTTCAATTATCATTCATAAATTCTCGTCATTAATCAAGGACTTCAAAATTAAACCTCCCCTTCAATCTATACTTCATCAGAGTTAAGCCATTCCAATGCGTGCAATTCAGATATTGGAATCTGCCAACAATTAAATGCTTTTGAGTGAGTAAGTCAACAACATGTGATATGTAGAATCTTGATCATTTGTTGTAAAGCATCTTCACATATGAATCCTGATGAAGTGAAGCTGAACTCAATGTGCTTATCTTTGAGTGAAATACTATATCTTAATTATGCAGATTGTGCTTTCATTATCAATGAAAATCTTGGTATTCATGAAGTTGTATCCATAATCCAACATTTGATTTTGAATCCAAAGGACTTGTCCACAACAACTAACAGCAGCTACATACTCTGCTTCACTAGTAGAGGAGTGCAACTATCTGTTTAGCTTCCTGCATTGCCCATGAAATCAATCTGCTTCTAAGAAAAAGACAACTACCTATTGTGGATTTCCCTGTCTAAACTAGCACCATCATAGTAACTGTTAGTATAAGCATCCAAGTCAACAAGGTGAGTCTTTAGGATACCAAAGGCTAAGTTTAGTTTGACCTATCAAGTCTCTAAAGATTTACTATATCAACATAGCATGAAAGAAGTTAACCTTTATGTGTGACTAAAATCTTACACATAAACACATACAGCAAACATAATATCAGTCTAGAAAGCTGTTAGATACATCAATGACCAATCATTGAATTTGTATAAGTAACACAATATCTTCAGCATTTTGCAACCTTAACAAGATGGCTTGGAGGTCTCCATGGGAGTACATGCTGTCTTCATCACAGCTATAAAAAAACCAAACTTCTTTAAAATTACCTCCATATACTATGTCGATGGCTAATGAAAATCCTCATCAATCTATTCAGTGTCCACTTGAAGTCCTAAAAAGAATTGAGCTCACCCATTTGAACTCATTTGAAAACTTCTTATGCATTAGCTTTATCATATTTAGTGCATTAAAACATTTCTTAGTAAGAACCAAAAAGGTTTTTATGACATAAATAGTCGCAGACTTCCTCTCAAATGTTTCCCCTATGGTACGTGTACTAAACAAATTGCCCATACGGTACCTAAACTTTCACTTTCCATTGCCATATGGATCACATTTCTTTCACCCGACTACCGGTTTAAACCGGCTAAATTTGTTCCAAAAGCTGAACATTGACATTTTATAAATAAAATATAAATATTTGTTTGTAAAAAACACACCATATTAAATAGTTTATCTACTTTCCTCAAAAAGTACTCATATGGTACTTAGTTACAAAAAATGATACGTTTTTTTTTTAACGTTTTCGTTCGATTTCCTTACGTTTTAGTCTGGTGTTTATACTTTACTTTTATCGTTCATGCTTTTTTTACTTTTCGCCCTTTTTTTTACGTATTTCGTCAGATTTCCTTCGTTTTCTTTTGTTTATTTTACGTTATTCCGTCCAATTTTCTTACGTTTTTGTACTTTTTTTTTTTTTACGTTTTTCGTAAAACCAATTTTTTTACATTTTCGTGTTTCGTCTGTATTCCTTACGTGTTCCGTCCATTTTTGTCTTTTTACGTTTTTGTCTATTTTTTAAATTGAATAAAGACGTAAAAAACGTAAGAAAACGAAGAAATATGTCAATATACAAAAGAAAACTTCCAAAATGGAAGAAAACAGACGGAAACATAGAAAAATGTTAGAAAAACGAAACGAATCATATATGATTTCATAAAATCATATATGATTTCATAAATCATATATGATTTTATAAAATCGTATATGATTTTATAAAATCGTATATTACTTCATAAAATCATAAAAAAAAGTTCGTCGAACGTACATATAAAAAGATAATTTAATTCTCGTCGTGATGGTATGTTTTGTTTTGCGTAACGATTAATGGTGTGTGAGATATTTAATTTTTTAAAAAGATGTGGAAAGTGAGTTTTTTTATTTTTATAAAAAAATGAGTGGCTATGATTGGTTCATTGGGTCTATGACAAATGTTGGGTCTATATTGAACTTTTGGCTTAGGATACCAAAGGCCTAGTTTAGGTTGACCTTTCAAGTATCTAAAGATTCTTTTCACAGCATGAAGATATGAACCTTTAGGTGTGACTTGAAATATTACACAAGCACATACAACAAACATTATATTAGGTCTAGAAGCTGTTAGATACATCAATGATCTAATCATTGATCTGTATAAGTGAACATCAACATCTTCAGCTTCTATACATTCCTTAAAATTGGCTTGGAGGTCTCATGGGATATACTTGTACTTGTCTTGTATAGTTGAAAACCCAAACTTCTTTAAAATTTTCTCCACATGCTTGTCTTGGCTAATGAAAATCCCATCATCTTTCTATGTCACTTGAAATCCTAAGAAGAAAGTGAGCTCACCCATTGAACTCATTTGAAACTTCTTATGCATTAGCTTTTTAAATTCAGTGCATAAAACTTTCTTAGTAGATCCAAAAATGCTATCATCTACATATACTTGAACTAGTCAGATATCACCTTTGATCTTTTTAACGAACAAAGTCTTATCAATCTAACATCTCTATAATCTATTGTCCAATAAATAGGTAGATAAAGTCTCGTACCATGCTCTAGGAGCTTGATATAGACCATATAATGCTTTTTCTACCTTATAAACTTTGTCAGGGAACTCTGGATCTTCAAACCCTGGAGGTTGACAGACATATACTTCTTCTTTAATTTTGCCATACAAAAATGCACTCTTCACATCCATCTGGTATACAACAAAGTCTTTGAAGGAGGCATAGGCTAATAACAGTCTAATTACTTCAATCCTAGCAACTGGAGCAAAAACCTCATCATAATCTATTCCTTCTTCTTGAGAGTAACCCTGTGCAACCAGCCTTGCCTTATTTCTGATTACAATTCCTCTCTTATCTTTCTTGTTTTTGTACACCCATTTTGTTCCAATGGCCATCTTTCCATAAGGTAAATCCACCAATGTCCAAACTTGTTGTAATTTGAATTGCAGAAGCTCTTCTTGCATAGCTTCTATCTAGCTTGGATCGTTTAAAGCTTGGTTTACCTTCTTGGGCTCTTCCTGAGATAGGAAACAAGCAAAAAGACAATTACGAAGGTCTTCATGAGTTTTCCCTTCATAAAAAACACTAATAAACCCTTGTTTATTTATCATTCTTCTTGTTTGTACACTAAACTGTATATCACCAATCACTTGAGTAAGTGAATGATCTTTATGAATTCTTGTATTTGGAGTAGAGGAAACTAGATATGTGGTAGAAATGTTGCTCATATCCACTTCTGTTTCATCACCAAAGAAATCAGCATCTGTGTCTTCAAGTGGAGTAGTATTAACTGTTGGAATACTAGTATTAATATTTAGACTGCTAGTATTATCATTTGTATTGGCAGTATTAATACTTGGCCTAACAGTATTAACATCTTGAGCACTTTCCTCAGGCTTCTCTTGATTATCAATTTCACTATCATCATTCTTTTTTCCAGTATCATTAGAAGGTTGTAGTTCATCATTGCTAGCATTCTTTGAAGAAGAATCAAATAGTAAACCATCTTTCCATGGTGGCATCAAAATGCATTCTTGGCAAGATCCTGTCTCCTTACTAGAGTGACTTGCACCAATGCTTTCTTTTGTTCCTCCAAAAACATTAGAGTTTGTTCATGCAACAACTGGTACATAGTTCATTGATTCTGTTAGAACATCAATATCAAACAACCACTTTGGTTTAGCACCTACAATAATAGGCTTATCTTCCAAGAACCTAACATGCAAGTTTTCTTCTACTTTCCTGATTCTAATATTGTATACCCTAAAAGCCTTACTATTCAAAGAGTATCCAACAAAGAATCCATCATCAAACTTTCCATCAAACTTGCCTAAATGATCTAAGGTATTAAGAATGGTAACATGACACCCAAATGGTCTTATGAAGCTTAGAGCAGGTGTTCTACCTCTAAACAGTTCATAAGGGGTCTTGTTGTGAGGCTTGACTACTAATACCCTATTCTGCACATAGCAAGCAGTATTAACTGCTTCAGCCCAAAATGTAGTAGGTAACTTAAAGTCAGCTAACATGGTTCTAGCAGCCTTAATTAGTGTCCTATTTCTCTTTTCAACAACTACATTTTGCTGAGGAGTTCTAGCTATACTAAATTCCCTCTTAATGCCTTTCTTTTCACAAAACTCACTCATAACTCTATTTTAAACTATGTTCCATTGTCACATCTGATTATCTTTACTTTCTTATCAACTAGATTTTCTATTTGAGTTATAAAGCTCTTTTACTAATGTCTTAGTTTCATCCTTTAGATGCTAAAGAACACCATAGTTAAATTGCTATTAATCAGTAGTGACAACTAGACATATGTTTATTCATCAAACTGCTCACAAAAGTTGGGACCAAACACAAGTTCCTCTATGCAAACCATGAATAAAGGTTGAGAAATAGAGTTCTGAATCTTGGACTTACAAGAGCCTTTGTGTTGCTTTCCCTTAAGACAAACAACACAAGTTTGGTCATTTTCAAAACGTTTTGAAGGTAAACCTCTTGCAAGGTTATCCTTAACAAGTTTATTAATATTTTTAAAATTTATATGACCTAGCCTCCTATGTCATAGCATTGATTCTCAAGAGTGGCTTTGAAAACAAGTCAACGGATAAAAACTCTCTTTAGGAACAATATTCTTCAATCATAACAAATGGATACATATTGTTTTTCATAGGAGACTTTAAGTAAAACCTGACTTTCATCAGCTAACTTAAAGTCAGGAGACAGAACAAAACATCCAGTGTCAGTAAAAAGAACACTGTTCTTTTTGTCACACATTTGTGAAATACTAAAAAGGTTAAACTATAACTCCTTGACAAAGTACACATCCTCAAAATCAAGCTTACCAGTTTTAAGAGTTCCTTTATAAGTAATGCTTCCTCCTTTAGCTCCCCCCACAAATGTAACATATCCTCCATCAAATTCTTTGAAGTTTGAGAGATAGGACATGTTCCCTGTCATGTGCCTTGAGAATCCACTGTCAACATAGCCATGATATTCTTGTTGTGGATGACCCTGCACATTAAAAATAAGGAAATTAGTTTCCTTTGGGGACCCAAGCCATCACTGACTTAGATTTGCCTTGTGCATCAATATAATTATGTCTCTTGAAAGTAATTGATGCACTATTAAGTTTAGTAGGTCTCCAAACCCATCATGCTGAGGCCTTAACAACATTAACTTGATTTGCCCTGACAGCATTAACTACTGCTGTATTTGGCCTAACAGTATTAACTCCTTTTGGCCTAGTAGTATAAAAATTTCCCTTAGCAGTATTAACTTTTTGACTCAAATTTTTGTTAGTTAATGTTGTTCTTGTATAAAAGGACCTCTTTACAGTTGATTGTGCTGATTTAGAGAAACGTGCTAGCACTATAAACTGTAGTTTTGGGATGAGTAGTATTAACTGGCCTAGCATTATTAAGTGTTCTTAGGCTATTTTTCATTAAAACTGCTCTTGGAACCATATTCCTTTGAGCACTAGGGTGAGCCTTTTGAGCAGAATAATTATAATTCACCCTTGTATAGTTACTCCTAAATACCACCCTTTTCCTTTGATGGTAATTGCAGTTGGTCTGTAAATGGTCAAAACTTCCACAAACAAAACAAGCTTTATTGTACATCATAAAGTCACTTCCTAGTTGTTGGGACTTCTGATTATTCTAGTTTCTTTTATTTCCCCTAGGACCTTGTGATATGTACATTTCAGCATACTTAACTGGTTTCCTATCTGATTTTTCTTGTTGTTTCACAAATTCTATCTTAGTAGGAAAAACAGTTTTCATTTCAAACTTATCAACATCTAACACTAACTCCTCAACCAATGGAGCATCAGGAGATTTCCTAACCTCATTAAAAACATTTTCACTAACACTCTTACTAATCTTAGGTCCATAGCCTTCAAACTTAGGCTGTTGAAACTCCTCAAGACCAGAGTTAGACAAATCAAGTGTTGGAGGTGCAAATAACCCTGTATGGGGTGGTGGAATAGCATTATAGCTTGCAAACCCCAAACCCTTTTTACTTTTATCTGGTATCTGACTTCCTATTAATTTGTCTAGACTCTTAGAAGCATTATCAAAATTTTCAATTTTAAGCTGATTGCTTTCTTTTTCTTGCTTAAGTTTTTCTAAATCATTTTTAAGCTCACTAATTTCTGAGTTTTATATGAGATATCTCTTTTTAAAACAACAATTTGCTTACAAAACAAAACCTCATTCTTTTAGTATAAAATAAGTTCTTCTTCTACAGATGCTAAACCTCTCTTATAAAAGCTAGATTAAACTCATATTTGTTAAACTCTATTCTTAAATCATCAAGTTGAGTTTTAAGAGTTTTAAAGCTTTTTAGATAAGTTTTTGAACAAGTTTTATCATTATGTACCTCAGAGTCTGAAAAAGCCATAAGAGCCATGTTTGTAGGGACTTCATCATCTGCCATATAGCTATAATCAAAACCAGCTCCATCAATAGCTAACATAGCTTTGGAAGAAGTGTCTTCCACATTAATAGTTCTTTTAGAGCTGTCTTGATTCCAGTTCCTGCTATCTTTTTTCCTAGATCCTCTGCACTCCCTAGCAAAATGTCCTAACTTATGACAGTTGAAACGCTCTACCTTGAACTTGTCATATCTAGCTGTGTCACTTCCATTGATAGTGATCTTTCTACCAGTCTTCTGGAAAAACCTTCTTATCCTCATGCTCAGCAATGTTAACTGCCACTTCAAATCCATCTCTTCTAAGTCATCTTCATGGATTTGTTCAAGGTCCTCATGTACAAGTTGAGACTTGTTTGGTTGATTAGCCAAAAATGCATAAACAGTGGCATCACATAAGTTAGCAGTACTAACTTGAATGCTAGCAGTGCCAACTTGAGTGCTGGCAGGACTAACTTGAATGTTAGCAGTATTAACTTCATAAGCAGTATTAACCTTATTAGTATTGTTGGGTGATGACATAAAAGCCATGTTCTGAGAACTTGAGCTTGAGCTTGAGTTTGCAGTTCCTTTGACCTCTTGTTTAACAATCTGGAAATTATTGTAGAGATCATCAAAGCTCATTGTGTCTAGATCAGGTTTATTCCTCCAGACCACAACATGAGTATTCCACTCAGAAGGCAAACTTCTCAAAAAATTTAAATTGAGATCCTCTTGTGAAATAATTTCACCCAAGATAGCTAGCTGACTTACAATCTTCTAAAGCCTGTTAAAAATAGAGTCAAGAGACTCTATGCTTGGATCATTAAAGTTTTCATACATTTGTTTCAGAAGAGTCTTCTGAGTCTTCTTTGTGGCATCATTACTATAACAACCCGTAATTTTCTAGTATTTCCATCAATGTAATATCTACTTACTATATTAAGTATTACTTTTTCACGGAATAAATTTTCGTTTTATTCCATTCCATTATGTAACATAATTTACATTTCTAAAGTAAACGAGCTCACATAACGACTTATGCCTATTATATCTATGTTTACATCAAGTAAACATTATAACATGTCAAGTCAATAATCTATTATCATCTATAACATGTACGTTATCTATTTAATAAAGTTTTCACAACAATATAATCAAATGAACATAAACCGTTAACGTTTATGCCTAAACCCTAATTTTGGGTAATGTAAACATTCAAGATGGATGTACAAGCAATTAAAGCATATGTACAAGTAATATAGCATCTCATTTGAATATATTTTCCCTCCAAAATAAAGTACAAGTCTTATAAAGCATAATGTATAAGTCATTAATGCATAACATTCAAAATAGCCGTTTTACCTCTATTTTCCTAAGGAAACTTGTACAAACTCTTAAGTACAAGTTACAAGCAAGTTATATACTAGATTTACATTCCATTATCCTTTTCATTTCATAAAATTACATGAATTCAAACCAAGAAACCCTAACCCGAGCTAATTTCTAAATCGTGACCCGTTTCTTTGTTTTTACCCATTTTAAACTCGAACCACTAATCAAATAAAGTTATAAATACTTAATATAAACATTACATTCCATAATCCATCCTTATAACACCATTGTACATGAAAAATAAACTAGAAACCCTAACCCGTGCCTAATTTGAACCCGCGACCCCTTTTGCTTAATTTCTACCCATTTTACATACAACCAAGCTACCACCAACCTCTATGACCCTCCTACTTCAATTGTAAACTGCTTAGAAGCACCTTTAATCCATCACATGGCCACAAGGAAGCTACATCACCTCCTTGTTGGCTTCATTTTAGCCGCGACCTCCAAACCATCCACAACCATCCACCTTTCATTTCTAGCTTGCAAGACTCATCTCCTAGCTGATCCTAATCACTCTCCACCTATCCTAACTTGACCACCAAGTTTCCTTGGGAACCAATGCCTCTTTTCCACTATAAATAGCCACGCACCCTCCTTATTTCAAATCATACCTTCACTTCTTTCTATCTATCAATGGCAGCTAAACTCTGATCAAAGAGGTCCCAAGAAGTCCCAAGAGTAGAATTCAAGTGAATAATTGAAGCCTTGAAGCCCCGAGACCCTAATCCTAGGCGTATGAAGTAAATCAACCTCATTCGACCCATTTTCGATCATCAAAGCTCAAACCCAGGTTCTATGATCTTCAAACCTACTCCTATACCCATATAATGTTATAATGATCATGTATGAATACTTGTTAAAGAATCTAAGCTCAAAAACCATGCGTTTTTCCTTTTAATCCAAAACCGTACACCCAAAACCCTAATTCTATGTTTTTGATTAATCTAAAAGCTAAAATGGTAAAATGTTGTTATAATCTATTCTAATAAGTTAAACTAATATTAATTTAAACTTTTTATAAAGTCTTGAAAGAATTTGAATTAAAAACCTACGCGTTTTCGTTTTAAAACCCTAATTCGACCCATTTTAATTTCTAGCTTAACGAATCGTTAATCTAAACTTTCGTTATGTTAAAACATCTTATTTTAGCTTATATTAATAAGCTATAACCTGCAAATATCTTTTGGAATCTTAAAATAAGCTTGCATGCAAATTTGGACTAGTTTTGTAATTATTTTCATGCATAAGGGTATATATTGTAACTTTTTGAAATTATTAAGTACAAGGGCTAAAAATGTCATTTTATGAAAGTTATACTTCAAGGGTATGTTTTGCTAAGTTCTAAAGTCAAGGGATTATTTAATATATACTTTATATATTAAAAGGACTAGTTTTGTATATCTTTATAAACCAAGGGTATATATTGTAAATTTGATATTCTTAAAAATATAAAATAATATATTTTTATATAAATCATAAAAATATAAATAAATGTTATCAAATTATTTTTATTAAAATGCGACACATTAATCGTTATTAATTATCGATCGACGCGTTATAAATTAAATACGTTTCATATTAAAAGTAATTTATTATCAACTAGCTTTTGAAGAAATGTTAAAATCTTATCGTATCACGTTACTAGAGAATTTTATGTAAGGGGTTCCATTAGTGTATTCGTCTTGACGAGTTTGTTGGGTTTATGATTTAAAGTGCCCTGACTCCTCAAACGATACCAAATGGCCTCTGGATTATGATAGCCCGAATAGTGATACACTATATCCATAAATTAATAAATCAAATATGATAAAACATTATGAAAATTTGACAATCAAACTAAGACTCGGCATATTATCCCAGGTTAAGTGACGAAGCTGCTTTCTTTCAATAGATATTCTGAACTTTCCCGCCCATCATACTACCATACAGACGTATTTCATTTGATATACTTTTGCCATCAATCAGATTTCCCTATTAAGGTGATATTTCATAGCCTCGCTTTTAAATCTTTTAATGCTTTATAAACTCGCAAGGGGGATACATGCTTAAACCATGAATGCAAGTGTTTTTCCAACTGTATACTATCCAGATATATTATTGCCTAAGTACCTTCTAGTGCCACTATTTCCATATCATGAATCATTGATTACTTGCATTGTGAGTAAACGCTAATATTGTAAATAGATCTATTGGGGGTGAAGACTCCCGTTGGTATACCTATGCTTGTGGTAGCCAAACGCACTATATTTGACTCAATGGGTAACTTTGGCAAGTTACCTTTCCACGGGGACATTTGTTCATCAACCAATGTCACTACGGTGATTTTCCCTGTTAACGTATCATGCACGCTAATGTTCCCGCGTGTGAGCCATTCTTCCATCTTCACATTTCGAATGTAATCGGGTCCTAGATTTAAAACTCCTTTGTAGAACCCCTTAAGCTTTTGGTATGCATGTGAGATTCCATTCCTTTCATCTTTCTCACTTACCTTCAGTAATGGTGGGATCTTGTTGCATTGTTCATTAGTGTGGCGTTTAAACCTCGGATGTGATCGCACCATTTGGTAAGTTACTTCATCATTACCATTGTAAATGGTAATAATCCCTTCGAGCCGTTTTGTTTTAATTCCTACTTCTCTTAAGAATGGTTCGCCAAAAATAACATCGCCCATTCCGTCATCACAATAAGCATCCATATTTTCCAAAACTACAAAGTCAGACATAACAGAAAAATTTCCAACAAAGATAGGCACATTCATTAAGGCTCTTACAACATTATCCCCTTTGTACACCATCTTATTTTCCATTATCGAATTATGAAATTTTCTTGATATTACATTGACATACAACAATGGGAAAAAGTTAGCGTGAGTAAATTCAAATCCTATCATGCATGAAAACTTTAAGTTGTGAGCATAACCTATATGGATCTTCTTATCATCGTCACAATAACTAGGGTAATCATCAATTCCAGTATCAAGATTTCATTCCTAGTTCTAAATTCCTCAATTACCTCTCCTTCCTCAATGGTGGGCATTAAATCTTCACCTTGATTTTTTATAAGCTCAAATGGTTCATTCAAATCATTTAGTTTAATGTAATCTTCCAAGAAAGGGTCTAATGATCTATTTAACACCAGAGTCTCTCCTATAAGCCTAGCTTCTAAATTAAGTTCCATTCTTTCTCTCAAACTTAGCATGTAGACCCTCTTAATTATACTACTAGCAGGTTTAACACTTTTGAAAATAATATTTTCTTCCCCAACTCTTAAAGTAATCTTTTTTTGTAAACATCAATCTTAGCATGGGCGGTAGACAAAAATGGTCGTCCGAGGATCAAGGGCACTTTGATATCGTCGGGCATACCAAGAATTATAAAGTTTATTAGGAAAGTAAATTTGCCAATTCCTACTAGAATGTTTTTAGCAATTCTTTTTGGATATTTCACTGTCCTATCTACCAATTCTACTGTCAACCTAGTGTAAGTTAATTCACCTAATCCTAAGTTAAGGTAGGTCAAGAGAAGCATAACACTAACGCTAGCTCCTAAGTCAACAAGGGCGTTGTTAAAATAGAAATCATTAATAAAGCAAGGTAAAGTGAAACTCCCTAGGTCTTTCTCCTTTCGGGGTATGGCGTTGTTGATAAGTCAAGCTCCATAAGCTTCTATGAATTTTGGTCCATAGTTCCCCTCTTCTTTACGGTAATGATTATCCTAACGACTTGGAAAAGGAACCGTCATTTGTCTTGACTTGTATAACAGTGTACTGTTCTGTCCAGCGGATACGGCGTATTGGCTAGATCCAATACAACGTATCAAATTTAAATCAGCTCCAATAGTGGTTGAAATCGACTTGACTTGGTCTCTCGAGTTTGTTTCAGTTAAGCTTGGTAGGCTTCCAAATCCTCTTTCCTGTAGTACCTTGCTCATTTGCCCGATTTGAATTTCTAAAGTTTTGATTGATGCTCCTTGGTTCCTTATGGCAGCATCTGTCGAAGCTCAGATTTATTTGATCAAGTTAGAGTTTTCTTCATGTCTCTTTGCTGATTCACTCATGAATTTGCTTAGGGTATCTTTCATAGATTGCCTTCATACTTGGAATGAAGGATTGGTGTTGTTCCTTTGATAGTATCTTGGAGCTGTTGCTCTGTATCCCTTTCCTTAAAAAGGTCCACCAAATTGCGTGTAGTAAGCTTCTTCTAGGGTTTTCTCTTTTTTTGTGGGCAATCTTTGGTGTAATAGGGTCCTTTGCATTGCTCGCATCCAACCTGAGCAGCATAAGCTTTTTCATTCACCTTCTTGATCTCTCTCCCCAGATTGTTCAGTTGTGCTTGTATAGCAGCTAATCCGTCATAAGTCTTAGTGCTTCTTCCTCTAGATGTTCCATTATGCCATTTTTGAGAGTATTAAGCCATTTCTTGGATGGATGCTTTGGCATCTACAATAGTCTTAGTTGGAACGGCACCTCTTGAATCAAGAATCTGTCGTGTTGGAATATCCAACCCATTGTAGAACAAAATTACCTCCTGCATCTTAGTCAAATAGTGTTGAGTACACTTCATCAAGAGTTCCTTAAAGCATTCCATGCTTGATAAAGGGTTTCATCTGGATCTTGCTGAAAGTTGTTGATTTCCTCCATTTTCTTCGCAGTTCAACCAGGCGGGCAATATTTGTTCAAAAACTTACTTTTAAGATCTTCCCAAGTTTTGATTGAACCAGTTGGTTCATTTCTTAGCCAATGACTTGCAGCTCCAGTTAAGGATATAGGGAAGACTCGAAGCATTAGTTGATCCAAAGTGACGTTAGGAACATGGAATAAGTCAACTATTTTGAGAACTTTCTCAATGTGTTCATTTACATCCTCATTATCCGAACCGCTAAATGTGTTTTCTCGAAGCTCCTTAAGAAATTAGCCTTTCAGTTCAAATTGTTCTTTGTTATCAATTTTAGGTCTAGCGACTCCTGATCCATAGTCTGTTCGGGTCTTGCTCGTGTATTGCTCCATTGTTTCCGCCATTGCTTCCTCTTCTTCTTCCTCTGAGTATTCTTGGTCAGAAAGTAGATTGAAATCAGGCGATCTCAATTCGTCAAGACTTAGAGTCTTGAAGTGTCTCCTTGATGATCGAAATTCTCATTCAGGGTCTTTGTAAGGTGTAAATAGTTCGTTCGTAGAACTCCTTGTCATGCACTACCTGAAACAAGGGATAAACAATCAGTAGGATTTGTTCCGAAGGAAGGTAGAAATTTGTTTGCATGAAAATCAATTATTTCACTTTCTGTTCTAGACGATCGATACGCCGTATCTAATGGAAGTGGATACGCCGTATTAATCGGTTGAGATGAATACGATGTATTGGACAGAGAACTAGATACATCGTATCTGATGAAAGTGGATACGCCGTATTCAATTGTTGACTAGAACAGTGTATTAAGAAAAACAATTAAATACGCAAACAATTAAACACACAAATATATACAAGCAAACAATTAAAGATAAATATACAAAATATATACATAATATACAAGAATATACACTAATATAAATTACACTAATCCTAAGGGTTAGATCTAATCTATTGTTAAAAACAATTAAACACACAAATTTATATTTTGCCGACTAAACCAAAAACAACACTTTAATGGGCAGTATACCCGATCGGTAGTAGTTTTGTGGTAAGTATGGTGTCAAACACTTGAAGCGAGGTTAAATCTATCAATTTAATTAATATCTTGGTTATCTATTCTATGTTAATTCTATTCTAATCTAATCCTATGTTAAACCTATGTCAGACAAAATCCTAATTCTAACGGGAAAAAGGGGGTTTTCAGCCTGGCACGGTTTGGTTGGTAACTACAATCAATCCTAGACACTGTTACCTACGCAAGCTATAACACCCCCATTTTGACATATAGCAGCGGAAGCTAATCTGGGGTATTATTTCATAGTACAACAGTCATAATCATAGAAAACGACTCAAAAGAGACGTTTTTAAAAGATAAGTTATCATTCATTATTTCATCAGAGTTTTTACAAACAGAGGTCCCAAAATCTACATGAAAACATAAAGTTTGAATGATAACAGTTTAGCCATCTTCAAGTCCGTGCCACTCTGTGCCATAAGTTGCTCAAATACATGAGATAAACATGCTAAAAAGGTCAACACAATGGTTGAGTGAAATTCATAGGTTTATGGTAAACAATTTGAATACAAGTTCAATAGTGGGTTACGTTGTTATACACCCATAAGTGTAATAATTGCAATGAGTACAATTATTATAGAAAACAGTATTATTGCCCTAAGCTCATGACACCGAGACCTTGAGATAATCAATAATTACAAGAAGTTGCCCCAACGGGTGCCTTTGCCAAACACCCGCATAGTGTTTCAAATGAAGTGCGTTTGGTTACCAGAAAGTATAGGTACACCAACGGGGAAGCTCAGTCCCAAATAGATCTATTCACAGCATTCGCGCTTACTCCGAAAAGTAATTAACGGTTCATGATAGTGGGGTCTTAATGGCAAAAGTAAGGACTTAGGCAATAATATATCAGGATAGCATACAGTTGGAAAAATACTCGTATTCATGGTTTATAGCATGTATCCCCCTTGCGGGTTTATGAAAACATTAGAAGATTTAAAATGCGAGGCTATAAACTCACCTTAACAGGGGAAATCTGATTGATGGCAAAAGTATATCAAGTGAAAGTAACGGCTTCGTCACACAACCTGGGGTAATATGTCAAGTCTTAGTGTGATGGTTTATGTTTCAAAACTTTATAAAGTTTAACGTATTACTTAGATTTATTGATTTATGGAAATATTTTATCACTGTTCGGGCCATCATAATTCAGAGGTCATGTAGTAAACGTTTGAGGAGCCAGGACACTTTAAATCATAAATCCAGCAAACTCGTCAAAACGTATACCCAAATGAAACTCCTTACATGAAGCTCCCTAGTAACGTGATACGATAAGATTTTAAGTTTCTTCAAAAGTTAGTCGATGATAAATTATGTTAAATATATAACGTAATTGTTTTATAATGCGCCAATCGATGATTAATAACGATTAATGTGTCGGGTTTTAATAAAATTGAGTTTTATAATATTAATATATATTTTTATAATTTATATAAAACTATTATATTTTATATTTTCAAGTTTTCAAAAATGGAAATATATACCCTTGGTTTATAAACTTTTACAAGTTTAGTCCTTTATATATAAAGTATATATAATTTAAACCTTTAACTTTAGAACTTGGCAAAATAGGTCCTTATAGTTATAACTTTAGAATAATGACATTTTCAGCCCCTTTAGTTATAAATTTCAGAAAGTTACGATATATACCCCTTGCATGGAAATAATTTACAAATCAAGTCCAAAAAGCCATGCAAGCTTATTTTAAGGTTCCAAATGATATTTTCAGGTTATAGCTTATTAGAATAAGCTAAAATAAGATGTTCTAACGTAACAAAAGTTTAGAAAAAGGATTCGTTAGCTAGAAAATCAAAACGGGTCATTTTTAGGGTTTTAATAAAAAATGCATGGGTTTGAGGATTCAAGGCTTTAACAAGAGTTCATATATGATCTTAAGAGTATTATGAACATTCTAATACAGATTATAAGCTTATTGAACAAGATTTTGAGCTTACTTGAGCTAAAATGGGTCGAAATGGGGTTTTCAGGTTCGTACGCCTAGTAACGACTTCAAGGGCTCCTTTTTCTTGATTCTTGGCTTCTATTCTGAGCTTAGGGACTTCACTTGATCCTTCTTGGTCTGATTTAAGACTCCATTGTTGTATTTGATGAAATTTGAGGTGTGATTGAAAGAGTGTGTGTGTTTCGGCTATTTATAAGGTTCAAAACCCTTGGTGCCCAAGTTTTCTTGGTGGCTAAGGGTTAAGGGCTATAGATAGATGACTAAAGGAGGCTAGGAATGAGTATTGAGGACTATAGAGGTATAGTTTAGCAAGGTGGAAGGTTATAGGGGTCTTAAAGGGTTACGGCTAACCACAAGTGACAAGGAGGTGACAAAGCAAGACTTGGTACTTAAGGGTGGTGATAGAGGTACTTGTAAGCTGCTTGGTGATGTCATGGTGATGCTTGAGAGGTGGTAGGATGCTAGCTTAGTTTAAAAATGGGTCAAAAAAAAAATGACAAGAAAAATGGTGATTGGTTGGTTGATTTCGAGGTTTTAGGGTTTTAGGTTTTAATTCGTATTAGAGGGTTAGGGTTTAAGATATTTTTTGGGTTTAGGATTAGTGTTAGGACCTTAGGTTTAGGGTTTTGGATTAGGGTTTTAGGGCATTAGTTTTAAGGTTTAGGTTTAGTTTTTGTTTAAAGTGAAATTTGGTTTTTGTAGTTTTTTCGTTTTCGGTTTAGGGTTTTAGATTATTTTAAATTAGGGTTTTAGGATGAATTAGGGTTTAGGTTTAAGTTTTAGAAGTCATGCATTAAGCATTGTACCTTGTGCTAAAGTGGTGGTAAAGTTTAAACATGATTTAGGAGCTTAAATGACCTAATTAGGTTTTTAGGCATGATTAGCTTGTACATTGTGCTTTAGAAAGTTGTAACTTGATTTAGGAGGGAAAAGATATTCAAATGTTGTGCATTGTACACTTGTACACATGCTTGAAAGGCTTGCACATTCATTTTATATGTATACATTACATATAATTAGGGTTTAGATGTAAACGTTAACGTTTAATGCTTGTTTTGATATAACGTTTTGAAAAGTACGTTAAATGGAGAATGTACTTGGTAAAATGATATTAAGATATAGACTTGACATATTAGGATGTTTACATGATATAAAGATAGATAGAGATGGCATTGGTAGAGGTTGCGTGAGCTCGTTTACTTTAGAGATGCAAGTTACGTTGCATAATGAGATAAAGCAAAAAAAATTCCCTGTAAAAAGGTAGTATATATATAATAGATGGATATTACAGTGCATCTAATTTAATAGATGGATAATTACATTGATGAAAATTACGGGTTGTTATAGTCTCCCTCCTTTAAAAGAAATCTCATCCCGAGATTTAGTTAGATGCCAGAGTGATGTTTGAAAACAGATGTGGATACTTGGCATGAATTTGATCTTCGTATTCCCATGTAAATTATGGTCCTCTTTTAGAGTTCCATCTTATTTTGACTATAGGAATATGAATTTGCTTTAGTTGCTTGACTTCTCGATCCATAATCTCTACTGGTTCTTCTACAAAGTTGAGTTTGTCATCGAGTCGAAGCTCTTTCATTAGAATGACAAGGGATTCGTCAGATAAGCATTTCCTTAGATTAGAAACATGGAAAGTACTGTGAACATTACTGAGCTCTTCAGGAAGCTCAAGTTTATATGCCACTGGGCCAATTCGCTCAAGGATTTTGAAAGGTCCAATGTACCGAGGGTTAAGCTTTCCTTGTTTTCCGAATCGGATGACACCTTTATGAGGTGACACTTTTAACATAACACGATCTCCAACTTGAAATTCTAAAGGCTTTCGTCTTATATTGGCATAACTTCTCTGTCAGTCTCTTGCAGCTTGCAAGCGTTGTCGAATTTGCACTATCTTTTCAGTGGTTTCATGGATTATTTCTGGTCCCATAAGTTGAACATCTCCAACTTCGGCACAACAAACAGGTGATCTGCACTTTCGACCATAAAGTGCCTCAAATGGTGCTACCTTAATACTTGCATGGTAACTATTATTGTAAGAATATTCTACTAATGGTAAGTGTTTTTCCCATCCTTTTCCAAAATCTATAACATAGGCTCGAAGCATGTCTTCAAGTGTTTGGATGGTCCTTTCACTTTACCCATTAGTTTCAGAATGATATGCCGTACTCATGTCTAATTGAGTACCTAAAGCACTTTGTAATGATTGCCAGAATCTGGACGTGAAATGACTGTCACGATCTGAGATGATAGATATTGGCACTCCATACCGGGAGACTATTTCTTTTATGTATAACCTTGTAAGGGTTTCCATACTATCTATCTCTCGGGTAGGGATGAAATATGTGGATTTGGTGAGGCTGACCCAAATTGTGTCATGTCTGTTTGAGATTTTGGGTAGTTTTGTGATGAAATCCATTGTTATTCTCTCCCACTTCCACATAGGAATCTTCGGTTGTACCAGTAAGCCGGATGGCTTCTGACATTCTGCTTTAACTCTAGAGCATGTTAAACATTTGCCAACATATTCAGTGATGATTGCCTTCATATTAGGCCACCAATAGAGTTTCTTTAGATCCTGATACATCTTGTCAGAACTTGGGTGAATGGAATACTTTGATTTATGGGACTCATGCATGATCAAGTCTCTCAGATTACCAAAGAGTGGTAACCAACTTCGATTCTTGATACATCGGGTTCCATCAGGACGTATTTCAAATGATTTGTCCATTCCTCGTAAGTTTTCAGCCTTGATGTTTTCTTCTTTGAGTGCTTCAGTTTGAGCTTTGAGAATTTGTGATGGTAATTTTGGATGAATGGTCATAACTAATGATCTAACTCGGAGTGGTTTGATTCGTTCCTTCCGGCTTAAGGCATCTGCTACGACATTTGCCTTTCTAGGATGGTAGTGAATTTCACAATCGTAATCTGCAAGCAATTCTAGCCAACGACGTTGTCTCATGTTTAACTCTTTCTAATCAAGGATATGCTAAAGACTTTTATGATCAGTGAACACAGTACATTTGGTTCCTTACAGATAGTGTCTCCAAATTATAAAAGTGAACACTATTGCTCCTAATTCGAGATCATGAGTGGTATAGTTTTCATTATTAGGCTTAAGTTGTCGGGATGCATATGCAATAACCTTCTCTCTTTGCATTAACACCGCTCCTAGACCTTGATGGGATGCATCACAGTAAATAACAAAATCGTCATTTCCTTCTGGTAATGCTAAGATTGGAGCTTCACATAGCTTCTGTTTAAGCAGTTGAAAAGCTGTCTCTTGGTCTTCGCCCCAGATATACTTCTTGTTTTTCTGGGTTAATTCAGTCAAAGACTTTGCAATCTTCGAGAAATCTTTGATAAATCTCCGATAATAACCGGCGAGTCCTAAGAATTGACGTATTTATGTGGGTGTAGTAGGAGATGTCCAATTCTTAACTGCTTCAATCTTGGCGGGGTCAACATGAAGTCCTTGATTATCAATTAAGTGTCCAAGAAATTGCACGATATGAATCCAGAAATCACACTTGGAGAACTTGGCATACAACTTCTCTTTCTTGAGTAATTCTAGGATTATTCTCAGATGATTTGCGTGCTCTTCTTTGTTACAAGAGTAGATGAGAATATCATCGATGAACACTATCACAAATTTATCCAAGTATGGTTTACACACACGATTCATGAGATCCATGAATACAGTAGGCGCTTTAGTTAAACCAAATGGCATCAATTGAAATTCATAGTGTTTGTATCTTGTTCTGGAAGCAGTCTTGGGAATATCTTCATCCCTAACTCTCAGTTGATGATAGCCTGATCTTAAGTCGATCTTCGAGTAGACACTTGAACCTTGAAGTTGGTCAAATAAGTCATCAATCCTGGGTAATGGGTAACGATTCTTTACGGTAAGTTTATTCAACTCCCAGTAATCGATACACATCCTGAAAGATCTGTCTTTCTTTTTAACAAATAAGATAGGAGCTCCCTAGGGTGAAGTACTTGGTCGGATAAAACCCCGGTCTGCTAACTTTTGAAGTTGGTTAGATAGTTCCTGTATTTTTGAAGGAGCTAATCTATAAGGTGCTCGGGCTACATGTGTCGCCCTGAAATTAGATCGATTTGGAATTCTACTTGGCGAATGGGAGGAAGGACAGGTA
Organism: Tanacetum coccineum; assembly: GCA_026074375.1. Taxonomy (NCBI): domain Eukaryota; kingdom Viridiplantae; phylum Streptophyta; class Magnoliopsida; order Asterales; family Asteraceae; genus Tanacetum; species Tanacetum coccineum. The sequence goes on from BQNB010070714.1 coordinate 31,280, forward strand.
GATCTTTAGGGAAAACTTCGGGGAATTCTCTGACTACTAGGATATCTTCTAGTCTTTTCTCGTCTGACTTCTTTTCCATTACTTAGATTATGAAAACTTGACTACCTCAGGATATATATCTTTTGGTTTTTATACAGGATATGAGATTTAGTCAGGTTTTACTTTGGTCACCTCGAATGATCAAAGTTTCACCGTTGATTGGGATGTGGATGACTTTCTCGTCAGAAATAATTCTAGCAAGATACTTGGATAGCCAATCTTACCAATGCGACGTCGAAATACTGCATTTGATCGGCAATATAAGATCAATTTTGAAGGTTGGTTTACAATGTCAGAGGTTGCACCCTTAACATTACGGTGTTTGTGCTTACTAGGTTTCTGTCAGCCATTTTGATATTGTAAAAGGTATCAATCATAATGGGTGGAATATTTAGCATAGAGGCAAGAGATATAGATACGAAGCTTTTATCGGCTCCAGAATCAAATAATACTCTAGCTAGATGATAGTTTAGAAGGAACATACCTGTGACTACGTTCGGGTCTTGGTGAGCATTCTTATCCCTCAACATGTAGGCTCTTCCCTTGGCATTGTTATTGGTGGTTTTTCGGCACTGATTTGCATAATGCCCTTTCTCTCCACAGGTATGACAAGTAACTGCCACTGGTAGCAGATCACTTCCAGTGGCTGGCCCTTTGTTTCTGCAGTTCTTGGTCAGATGGCCTACCTTGTTACAAGTATTACACTTAACAGTGCAAGGTCCTGTATGATGCAGAGTGCATTTCTTACACAAGGGACGATTTCAAATATACCCATTGTTTTCAGTTGGAGTGAGCATAAGACCTGAAGGTTTCCTGTCTTCTGTTCTATTGTGGTTGGTGATTATTGTAGCGGTTGTTGGTGTTGGTGTTACGGTAGTTATTGTTGTTGTTGAAAGTTCTTCTGTCGTCAAACTTTTATTTATGATCACTCGATACTTGCATCGGAGTGTGCTTTGTTACCTGATCCATTAGCCTCTGGACTATGTTAATGGCTTCCTCTAGAGTTTGAGGTTTAGAGGTGGTAACATTCCCTTCAATACTTCAAGGCAATCCCCTGATGAAAACTTCTATCATTTTCTCAGAATCTAGCAACATAGTGGGACACAAGGTTGCAATTCCTGGAATCTTCTCACATATGTCTTGAGATCATTCCCCTTTACAGTCATATGGTAAAATTCGTCTTCCATCTTCTGGACTTTAGTTCGGGGATAGTACTTCTTTATCAATAGCTTCTTGAATTCAACCCATGTAATCTTGTAAGCTTCTTCTATCCCAATAGGTTGGGAAAAAGAATTCCACCAGGATAGAACTTCTTGAGTTAAAGTACCAGTAGCAAACTTCACCTTGCAGTCTTCGGTACAGTTGCAACGGGAAAACACTGATTTAGTTTGCTCAAACCAACAAATAAGTCCAATAGTGCCTTCCGTACCTTTGAAGTTGATAGGTTGGCAGCTCATGAACTCTTTGTAGCTACACTTTCTTGCTATAGGATCTTCTCTTTCTCCAGTGTTTCTATTGGTATTGTCAGCATTTGCCATTCTTGCAGCTTATACTTCCAGAGCTGCGGTAACACTGTCAGCAACTAGTTTCCTAATGGCAGCTTGAGTCATGGCTGGTACTTTAGATGTTGATGTCCTTTTGGGAGGTATTCTATCAACATAAGTATTAACCAATAGATCTTGATTGATGATTAGTGTATGAAAATTAAGGTGTA
>BQNB010070715.1:0-33032 GCA_026074375.1 Tanacetum coccineum
ATGCTTTAAAACGTCAACATAAAGTTGGTGAATTCACAAGATTAAGTAATGTATAAAGTAGGACCACAAGATTTTCATGTGTAAGACATGTAATACATACAATATCTCAAAATATAATTACGAAATGCACTAAGCTCATGACACTTAAGCTACAACATGTATGTGTGCAAATTAATGGTAATAATGTGCCCATGTAGATGTTCAACCCGCAACATCCAATATCCGACATGGTATATGTCCATTAGTTTAATCCATCGAACTAGTGAGCACTACTCACCTGAACGGGGATGTCAATCCCAAATAGATCTATTCATAACATTCGCGCTTACTTCCGGTAATTAACAGTTCATGATTCATGGGCATAGTGGGTTATAGCTAAGGCCTCACAAAGGCGCGAGGCGTGACCTCCACGCTACGCGATAGGCCAAGGCGTAGGCTTAAGGCGTGACATGATATTAGAAGTGGAAAAACATGATAAGGAGTGATGCATTAAGGCTTTTTTTGAATTCAAGTTTGATAAAAATCGATGTTTATAGAAATAAAAAAGATTACATGCAAAGACAGTTTTATTGACTGTATTCCTTATGTATGACACTTTTTGTAAACTCAGTATATTCGAATATTGAACATATATACATTCACCAGCATATATTATATGTATATATATATATAATATTATATATATATATATATATTATTTATATATATATAGATATATATATATATATAGATATATATATATATATATATATATACTTATAAATATTTTCATATTTTGTACCGCTTTATTTCACGCCTTAAAAAATGCCATGACTCGCCATGTCTCTTAAGGCATGAGGCTTGGCAATGCCGCCACGCCACGCCTCACTCAATTTATAACCTTGGTTATAGCTACTTAGGCAAACTGGTAATTTTTTTAAAGTGTACTTGCGTTCAAATGTAAAACAATGCATCTTTCTCACTCCGAGAATTGTAAATCATGGGAATCGTATAAAAATAGGGCTATTGATGCAGGCCCAAGTATTGAAGAACGGGCTATTTTATTTCTGGAAGCCCAAGATCGTGTGAAGAAAGGCCCTTTTTTTAAAAGGTCATAACTTGGGCTCAGATGATCCGTTTCAGGCCCAAGACCAGCCGTTTCGAGCCTTGAATCATCATATTTTAGGAGTTATTTACATTTTCGTGTTTTTTTAAGAATTTGGAACTTTTGTTTTTGGCATAACTTTCGGCCCGTTTGTCTTTTAGGGCCCGTTTCAGTTTCATTTTCCTATTTAAGTATTGTACTAAGCATCTGGCTATTCAGTTCCAAAAGATATGAAAAGTTTATTTTTGGCAGTTTGTCAAGAATTTGCCTAACTATCGGTATTCCTCTCGAATCAACGATAATTAGAAGAATTGTTTTTGGGTATTCGTAGAATCAACAGATCCAATTAGTTATCCCGTTTAACACACTACATCAGCTATGAACTCACCTCAAGTGAATGTGTTGATTATATAAATCAAGTAAGAGAAGTGTCTTGAGAAATTCGAATGCAACCTAATTAATTATAGGTCGTATGAGTATAATATATTTAATGTAAATATAATATCATAAGTTATAGAGTTACACCACCACCTAATAGCTTTTGTTTACTTTAAAAAGTCGAAACAATATTTAAATCGTATTTGATAAATAAATGTCTACGTATATGTATCCGTAAAATAAACTTTTATTTTTATCCAACCATTGATTATTTGTTAATAATACATTATTTAATAATTTTATTGCTTATATAATGATATTATATAAATAGTTTAATTGTTTAATAAAATAATATTTATAAAGTTAAAAACGTATATAAATATTATATAAGTAATACGACATTATTTCTTAACGTATTTATAGCCCAAACGGACTCGAAAACACTCATAAATCATATTTTAAGTTTCTAACAGGTTGTTATATTTTTATAAAAATTACAGAAAATGATTTGTAAAAATTAATTAGTTTTTATAGTTTCTATTTATCCGAAATCTTTAAAAACTCGTAATTCTCACTCCCTCCCTTCAGCATCCACACTTTCTCACTCCCGCTCTTACACCGCCCTCACCCCTGCTTCTCACAACCCCTGTCTCATCCATCAGCCAATGCACCGTCAATGGACAAACCCCCCACCCCCGTGCACCCCATGACCCCACCACCAACCCCCCCCCCCGATAAACTATTCAAATCTAAAATACCAAATTTTTTATAAAACATCTGTGTCAAAAACTGTAACCCAAAACAGATTATAAAAATAGTTTTATAACTTTAAATCTCGCAAAACTTATATCTCCTTCGTTTTAATTCCGTTTTTAGGATTCTTTATATGCTCGGTTTCCTATTGAGATGATCTATCATCATAAAATATTTGTACATTTTTCTCAGATCTAAAAGAGTAACTATTCTTATAAAATAACTTTTATAAAAACATTTTTAAATATTTAATTATCGTAATCTTGTAAATATCATAACTTCTTCGTTATAGCTCAGTTTTTCAAGTTCTTTATATGCTTATTACCTCATAATATGTACTATTTTAATAAAATGCTTCCAAAATTTATAAAATTTTAAATCCAAACAGAATCATTAAAACAGTCCATATATATATGTATATATATATATATGTATATATATATGTATATATATGTGTGTATATATATATATGTAGGATATTGGATATCATAACACAAGCCTAGGAATGATGGTTGGCCAATTCTAAAGAGAGAAAATGGGAAGTTTTAGTGAGAGAAAATCACTTAGTATGTGTTTGTAATACAATGAACAACCAACCCCTCTCCATGGCTGAGAGGGGGTTTAAATACATGAGTTATTAGTGCCCTAAGTGGGCTATGGAGTGGGCTAACATGTGGGTAAAGACCCGGCCCAACGCCATAAGTCATACGGTAACTAAACGATAAATATTAAGACTACGAGCTAACCTATGCTAGACATAACACGGGGTGACCGAGTCTTTTTCATGATCCTAACAATCTCCCCCTAAGGGAGGTCACCCCAGAAAATACAATTTGAATCCTAGCATTATATGTCTTGGACTTTTGACTTCAGCTCGTAATCTTTGATTCTTCATTCATTGATCTCTTTGTACATAGTGAGTAGTGATCTTTCGACTTTAAGCTTGAGCTTTTTCCTTTAGGCTTGTCTTTGAATGTGATCTTGAGCTTTCTTGAGATCATCAGCCAAAGTAAATCTCTAATCATCATCTTGTGATCTTTTGCCATCTTGCGTGCTTGTGACTTTTGGGCCGACATGCTCATACTTGTTGCAATCTTGAAAGCATGACTTTATGCTCGTATTACTTCATCAATTTAACTTGCTGACGAAGAAGTTGATATCAGAGTTGCGGAAGCTTTAGGTCATTCTTTCTTGATGTTGTAAAGTCATTGAGTCTTGAGTATGAGCATGTGGCTATGAACTTGATTCTGCTGGAACAGGTTGACGCCATCTCCATCTTTATATGAACCTGTAATGAAACAGTTAGCAATAAAGGTGTGGGACGAATATGGCTTTGTCATTCGCCCGTGTTTGGTTGGAGTAACCTTCGAATCCGTGAGGACCGACCTGTGATCAGGTAGATTCAATCTTAAGAAGAATCTACTTGATAGGATTTCCAACATAAGTGTCGGATCTTCTAATGCATAAACATCAGAATCACCTTACTTGTCTGTTCTCTTAATCGGAACGTCTCAAATCAGACAACACGATAAGAGTGAATCGGTTAGTTACTATCTTACCGATTGAAGAGGAAAATTGATTTGAAAATCTATCGATGTGTCACATGAGAAATTGATTTTTGTGACATATCAAGGGTTTTAAGCATTTATCAAAGTTCGTCAATCATCAATTCAAAAATCTGGATCGATTCGATATCTAGTGTCACAAGTTTGACCCATTAAGGATCTCACAAGTCACCTACCATGAACTTGTTTGATGTTGGCTCAAGCAGGATTTCCATCTTCATTGTGAATACATAAGTATCACTCGAATGTTCTGGTAAAATCACAAGGATGATGCGTAGGACTCTGATTATACACATCTTGTTTTCACAGTGTGTGAGAAATAAGTACATTTGAATTGTGTCCTAATGAGATTAATTGATGATCTCTTGGCTCTAGACTCAATAGTGCATTTTGATTTTAAATGAGCAGAGGCCGAAGCTGACTGCCACCTTTTTAATACCGACTAACTCGGAGTGAGAAAGTCAATAGATTACGTGTTAAGTCTCCGTGACAATTGAAACAGAAATCTTTTGAGAGATTCTGAGTGGCTAGGGAGGGTTGTGCATCGTATCAATGGGTTCATGATACTTGTCTTCAATGTCAGCAATCAACCATGTGATTTTAACAGCATATGAATTGACCCGGTTTCTGCCTAATGTTCAAGGAGGGCTGCTTTCTTTTTACCCTTTATCTTAACATTGCTTTTTAATTCTTCAACCCCTTTAGTGCTTACTGAGACTTCATTACTAGTACCTTGTTGGGTATGTTCCAGTACTAGCTCCATCTCAGTCTGCACTATTCCCTTAATCTCACATTTCTCCTTTTGTAATCATACCTAAGGACTTCTACACTAACTAGTGGATTGTCCATAGGTAGATCCCTCCGGCTCTGGCGGGATCGTGGGAACTAATACCTAACCTTACCATCCTTATAATTCCGATAAAGTAATTACAGGGTCGGTCTTTGGTATTTCCACAATTACCATCATACACCATTTGCTCCCCCTCAATATGTGCATCGATATTCGAAAGAGTTTAGCACATATGGGAGAGCATATTAATGAGTTCAAAATATCATGTTGTTATCAGATTTGCACATTTAAATCACATTCTCTCCCCCGATCAAAAATTTCAAACCCGTTGAGATTTTGGATCTCAATTGATTTAAAGGAGTTAGAAAAATTGGGAGAAAATGTGGTCCGATTAAGTGTATATTGATAAAGGAACAGCTTCCCCTCAATAACTGAGGGTCTATTAGAGTTACCTTGCAAATCACTACTAATAATGTACAATATTAACAATATGTTACAATTATACCACACAAGAAGTACTAAAAGATACAGAGAAGATGTCATCATTCTGTTCTCTAAAGAAGTCTGTAGTCTCCTTCTCGTATTCTTCCACCAACAAAGCTCTCTAAGTTCCGGAAGATTCTTCTGAGCTTTAGCCTCTTTTGAATAGCAAACATGAACTGCTTGCTCTTGATCACATCATTCGTGGTCCAGAACCTAGTATTCAACCCCGGATTGACTTTGTTAACTCTGAATTCCTTAACCCGATAGTCTAAAGCCTCATTAATTTGTTGTAGAGTCCCATCACTGAACTTGTGGATTTTGTTGAAGCGCATGATCATCTGCATTCCATACTTGTATCTAAACACCATGGCTCATGGGGAGTCAAGAATCTTGTAGTCTTGCATGAACTCGAGCCCTGTAGCTTCCCAGCGAGGTTTGGTAAGGTTCCGCTGAATTTGGTAACTCTCGATGCCGAGTTGGAAGTCTTCTACCCATTGTCTGATAACCAGATTCCTGATCCATAGGTTGATAGCAGAGGAGAGAATCTTCTTGTCCCTTGGCGGTAGGTGGTTCAGGTGACCTTGAAGATTCAGCAAGTACAAGTCTTCAAAGTCACTCGGGTACAGATCCTTGAAGTCGTTTTTAGCAATAGTATATTCCTGATTATCTGCTCTTTGAAGGACTATCTGTTTCATGTAATCGTACCCGTAAATCGAAAAGACATCAATGCTAATGACACTTAGGATTCTCATGTGAGTCCTGACAATAGCTCTTTGGTTGGTTTCTATTGAGTGTCGGTCGATGTAGAATTTCTGTCTCTTGAACCACCAGTGGGAGATACCATAAGTTGCAGAAATGTCATACATGCACTCTTCTTCGATCCACATCTGATCTGGAACCATCTGTTCTAGCCCGAGATCAGGATAATAAGCAGCTTTCATCTTTATGATTGACAACGCAAGTCTGTTACCCGTGTTGCCAAATCGTAGATAATCCAAGTCTCTGTTGAAGAAGAACTCTGTCTGAATCGTAACTTGACCTGGAGGACCATCCAATGGGAGTGGTCTGCTGACGTTATACATGAGAAGTCTGTCGTCTACTTGATTGGTCAGAAGCTTGTGACATTCCTCCATCTGAAATTGGAGATGAATCACGTCAAGATGGAAGGCTTTGACAACTTCATATGCAGGACCTTCCAAGTGTTCCGGTGTGAGCTCTGGGATTCCTTGCTTCTTGCAGAACCAATCAATAAATACTCCAATATCACCGGTCTATGAAAGCAGAGAGTTCTCCGGTGGAGGTACGTAGCTGGAGGCTATAGTAGATGCCCAGTTGTGGATGGGGACAGGTAGACTTGATGAGGGAATGGACCAAGCAGGTTCAGGAGTCGCAGGTCTTTCGTCTTCGAAAAGAGGTTTAAACCAATCCTGATTCAGATTAACTCTAGGAATGTGCCAATTGCCGATATCTTCATCATCAGACACCATATCCTGAGCTGCAAAGTCTGACTCTTCATGCATAAATACGTCTTCAGGAATAGATGAGGCAGAGGGCTCGAATCTGGATGTTTTCGTTGTCCAAGCTGTGTATGCAGTAGTAGTAGCTGTCTTGGACGAGCCTGGAGCAGCTGAGCCTAGAGACTGATCATCTTGAGTGGAATCAGAGGATCCAGTTGTACCGGAAGCCCCTAATGCACCAGATGGTGGTGGAGGAGGAGGAGGTGGAGGAGGTGACCTAGGTGGGGTTTTTGGTGAATCCTGCTTACTCTTCATCTTTTTACACTCCTCGGCCTTGTCAGCATCAAATTGCTCACTTTCATCACAAAGGATAGATTTTTGTAATGCTTCATAGGCCATCCGGTGATCCTCGTGGCCCTTGTCATAATTCTCCTCAAGCATGCGTTAAAGCATAATCTCCTTCATGTCAGAAGTAGGGAGATCCTTAAAGCGAGCACGAAGAGGGGCTCTCATTGCATACTGAACTCATGCGGTAATAGCCTCTTTTACCATTTCTTCGATTTTTCGGTCAATCTCTTGCTTGTCTATATATTCCACTGTATGCTCTCTGATCATTCTAGACAAGTCTTGAGTCTCCAATTGGTGGATCTTGTTCCCTTGCTTGTCTAACCTTTCCTCCAGGGCTTGATTTGCGTCCACCTGATCCGCTATACTTTGTTCTAACTCACCAATCCGCAGAATTATTATAGAATTTGAGATGCCTTGTTGTGGTTGAGGTGGTGGTGGTGGAAAAGTTGTTGTTGTTGCAGTGACCGTTGATGTTGATGTTGGTATTGATGCTTGAATCGTTGTAGAGGCTAGTTGAGAAACAGTAAGATCAATAACCGGCGTGGTCATTAGAGGAACTGACGAGGTGTCCTGATGTATAGGAACTGTGACCATAGATTGAACCTCCGTTTCATTATTAGTTTTCTCAGGTTCATCTGGTTGTGACTTCTCTGCAAGGAACTGATTGGTGAAGCTGATTAAGATAAATTAACCTTTTTAATGCATATAAATAAATATATAAATATATAATAAGGATAATTATCAATAGAATCAATGAAACCGAAAGTAGTATATGATATTCCCGGGTCGTTTATCCCCAACGAGGAGTGAATCAGAAAGTCAAGAGTTGGTTTGATATTTGATGTTTAAATGACAAAGGTTTTGATTGGTTTTCTAATTCTATGGGAAATTAAATGCAATTTACACTAAAAACAATTAAGGGCACTAATTTAAAACTAAAAACGCAAAACGAGAATCCTAAAAACGCGCTAAATTATCAACTAAATCAAAATTAAGCCCTAAAAATGAAAACTTAGTTTCTAAACCTTTAAAATGATGAAAGAAAATTTTCTAAAAAAGATTTATATTTTTTTTTTGCTTTTTAATAATTTTTTATGAATTAAAAACTAATTTAATCTATTTAAAATCCTGGAAAATAGCAAATAAATACCTAAAATTTCAAAAAAAAATGATTTTCTACCTTAGAAAAGTCTAAAATATGATAAAAATTAAGAAAACTATTTTTAACTACTTTTTATAATAAAAATCTATTTTCTAAAATTAATTTAAAAAGCTAAAAATCAAAATTAAAATCTAAAAGTGGTAAAAATAATTTTAAAGCTTGTAAACCTAAAAATATTTATTCTAAATCTAAAAACTATTTTTTTGTAATTTTCTGAAAACTTTCTCTATTTTTTATAGACTTTTTAAAAATTTTATCTACGAAAATAAAAGAAAAATAACAAATAAAGATGGAAAATTATGAAAAATTTCTAAAAAGTCCTAAACTATGAAAGGTACCTAGGAAAAATAAGCTGGTCCAACCAGCTTATCAAATAAGCTCAGAAAAAGCACAATTAAGCTACGAATTGGCTTAAACTTAATGGGCTAAAAACGTGTATAAGAGAATATTGCATGCAAAGGAAAGCAGAAAAATCCCAAGGGTGCTAGTGGTAGTGGAGTGCGGTGTTAAGTATGAAGGGTTGAGGGTGTTGAGGTCCAGGGTTCGAGCCTTGGCTCACCTTGGACTTCCACCTTCCCCTTTTTGCTCTTTTTTTTAACTTTTTAACACAGCTTATAAATAAGCTGTGAATGAACAATTTTAATGAAGAAAAAAAATTAGAACTCAAAAATAAGCACGAAATAAGCAAATTAAAAAGACAAAAGTGCTTTTTTACACAAAAAGGACTTAAGACCTTAACTGTTAAGCATTTTTAAGAACAACAAGGTTATCAAAAAGGAAAATAAGCTAACACAGATATTGCACTACACCTAATAAGCAAATGAGAAAAAAAAGCTAATATAAGCTAAAAATGACAGAATTACTAAAAAAGCTTTAAAACTTAAAATGTTAAACTAAGAATACAATTAAGCTCAAATAAGATCTACCCTAAAGTAAATAAGCTAAAAATGACTTATCCTAACCTAATAAGCAATACTAAATCTAATTTAAGCAGAAACACTAACCAAATAAGCTTAAACAAGCAATTAAGCAAAATAGGCTAAAATAGCTATTCAAACAGCCCATAAGGGCACCTTTGGGGTTATTTTTAAGCCACAAAATGGAACCTTATGTCCTGAAAGGCGATCACGTCCGAACACACTATATATAATATATAATATATAAGGAGGATATCAATAATAATATAGTATAGTATTTTCGTCGGGTTCTAGATAAACACTTTTAACCAAAGCAATTATCAAAAACCTTCTGGGTCGTTTCCTCGGCGAGAGGTGAATGAAAATTCAATGAAATGTTGGGAATCGAGCTTGATTGTCATTTAAGTTTTTGGTTTTGGTTTTAAACTATTTTTATACTAAAAATTAAACTAAAATTAATTCTAAGATTTAAAACTACAAGATTATACTAAAATTGATCTAAAAGATATAAATGACAATTATGCTTGCTAAGTGATGTGAAATGTTCCTTAAGTGCGGGCTTAGGTTTAACGAATTAAAATCCTTAGAAAACAAGTTTCAAGAAATTAAATGACAAGTAAAGTAAAATGCTTTTTTTAAAATAAATGACAAGTATTTAAATTGCATTAAAAGTAAATGACGGTATGTAATTTGGAAAATTCTAATGACTATTAATTTTTTTAAACCTTTTAAAACCGCACTTAAATTCCAAATCACTAAATCACTTAACAAGCACTAATTAAACTACTCGCTACTCATAATGATTAAACAAACAAAGCTAAACATTTTAAAAATAAGCTATACTAATTAATTGAAAATAAAAATAAAAAATGAACCGAGTTGAAGAGCCGCAATTAAACGAATACCACCCGATTTATTTAGCTAAAACAAATAATCAAATTCGGTCTAGCTAAATAAATCCTTAAGCTCCACGCCTCATGAGTAGATCAGTACCAAAAGCAACACGTTAAAACAAAACTGTTATGTTAAACAATTTAAATCAACTCAATTTGCACTTACTGTTAATCATAACCACTAGGCCTAATTTTAATTTTCTACGAAACCAATATGGCCCAACGTAAAAGGAAAAGGCCCAAATTGATTTTGCAAAGTAAATGTTACAGTTGGCTTATAATCGAAAGGATTTAATTGGATAACAAACTTAGTCAATAAGCAAATCTAATAAACCGTAATCAATAAGCACCATTGAATAAGTAGAATCAATAAGCCAGGATTATTACGAAACTAACAAAATAAGCACTTTTAACTATGTAAACTTGAAATCAATTCAATAAACTAAATGAACAAAAGCTAAAACGAGATCTACAACTTAATATGCTTAATAAGCCTTTCGTAAATGAAGTAAGCACTTTAACCACATCAATAAGCAAACGAAAATTAACAGCAATGATTTAGATTAAGTTATAAACATATTTTCGAATCAAATTACAAATCGAATAGGCAAATAAACTCACAAAAGTTGGATCTAGCATTTTAAGCTTACACTAAACCAAATAAGCAGTTTAGAAACTAATATTAACAGAAAATATAAACTCATGTTCAAACAAAAACGAGTTAAGCACAACCATAAGCTCTTTTCGAGCTTATTATAGCTTATTATACGAAAAGTGCTTTAAAAACAAATGAAAATGAATCGAATGAGCTTTGATGTCTTATAGGAGTCATTTTCTAATCCCCAAAGAACTTTTAAGAATGATAAGCCACGAAAATAAGCACGAATAGTTAGCTTATGGGATAAGATTCACTAAAAGAAAAGGAAAACGAGAGATTAAGCCCCAAATTAGCAAAACAAGATCTTAAATCAATTTTAAAACATCTTTAATACATCATTACATTAAACTTGAGAAATAAGAAACATACAATAAGCAGAAAAAAAATTAAATAAGCTATTACAAACTTAAAATAAGCTAAAAATTCAAAATTAAAACTAAGAAAAATAAAGGAAAAACTACTACTAAATGAGGGGAGGCGAGTTGATATTTATAGGGGAGAAGGGGTAAAATTGTAACTTTGCACCAATCATGAGTTAATAATTCCTCCAATCATTGAGCTGTAATCGAGTTCCCTTGGATCGTGGGAGAAAGAATGGTGGATCCAACCGGTGATGTGTTGACACGTGCCCTATTATCTTTGCTTCCTTTCTACGCATGAATGTGAGCCCTCAGATCAATTCATTTCATTCTTTCAAATTTGCAACTGAAAGAAGTATAATAAAGCTCGTCACGTGTCTCCAAGCTATTCGTCCTTTCTAACTGAGTGCGTAGGCATGTGCCTATCTTTTGAATTAATTTCAAGGCCACGTGACCAAGAAGCCAATCTTCATTTCATTTCTTTTGTTACAACTAAGAATTCAGATTAGGTTGTTGGCCAAGTTTCTTTAAAAAAAAATAATGGGCCGAGTATGCATGCTTCAACACTTTTAAATCTTGGGCTTAGATAAACATGGGTCGGTCCGACTTATATAAATGGAGTCAGGCCGGCCCAATAAAAGATAGGCACCGCTGGACTCGTTTTCTCGCGCTCTTTCTACTGGTATGGTCGGGGACTTTTCACGACTTCATCTTAGCTTTGAGTAATAATTAACTTTTACCAAATTGAGCCCGATAAATCCCGTTTTTGCTCCGTTTTCAATCATTTTACCTGCAAGACATAAAAATACCAAACAAACATATTTGCAATATAATAAAACATATTTTAGCATTTTTAGTCCAATTAATAGTGTTTTACGGGGTACACAAGATGTATGTTTTAGCGAATATCAAATTCCGCCATACTAAACCATTGCTGGTCCCACACGCAATGTAAATAAAAACAATACCCGAAAATAAATAATTTTATCCTTTTTTAACTTATAACCCCTCACAATCAAACAACAACAGAAAAGGTCCATTAAAAGGTTCAAAAATCATTTATTTCGCAAGCACCCCCGTTTTAACTACTTATTATTTTATTATTATTATTATTATTTTCAACTTACAACTTATTCATGTGTGACATAATGAATGCTGGGGTCATTATTCACTCGTGATAGGCAGGACGTTTTAGGATGCGAGCGGGGGGTGGGGGGGAGGGTGGGCGAGCTTCACGCACGGGACGAGGCGGTGGGACAGGCAAATATCGGAGATTGTGTCCGGTCACGCAGTTTGTGAGGAATGTATACTTGGGACACTGCCATTGGTGGTGGCGCGTGCGTTGTCGTTTGGGAGAATCATGGATTGACGATCTAAACTTACAATATGTACGAAGCGAAAGAAACAATATCATTGTAAATTACAAGTTATGATTCTAACAATACTCATAAAAACTAATTGTGTACTTACTTTTCCTCCCTTAATCCTAATTTCCTATAAGGATTTTATTATTATTATTGGTGACAAATAAATTATGTCCTTATTAATAAAGTAAACCCGGTTTAGACCATTAATAGCTTGAAATCCTTTCTCTACAGAGACGATGTGATCAAATAATGTCCACATCTTTCACCTCTCCAAGCCAAGCTTAAAAAACAAGATCATTGTAAAATACAAGTTATGATGCTAACACTACTCATAAAAGCTAATTGTGTACTTACTTTTCCTCCCTTATTCCTAATTTTGTATCTCAAGATTTTATTTAAGTCATATACCCGAAGGCTCTTTAAGACTTTATTTCGATACTTATTAATTCCAAAAAGAAAGCGTAACGGTTAAAAACGCAATAATTAGCTCCTAGTCCTTTTCAAAAGATCAAATGTCATCAAGATTAAGTCCACATCGAGGCGACCAAAATTTGGCTTTTATTAGGTTACTTAAGCAAGGCACCATTCATGTCATATACTCTAAGGCTCTTTAAGGCATAAATGGACCAATCTTATTTGCACCATATACCCTAAGTCTCTTTAAGGTACAAACAAGAAAAAAATTAAGCAACACTATCCATTCCATATACCCTAAGGCTCTTTAAGGAATGAATAAGGCTATAATTTCACTTATTAAATTCTACTTACCCCATATACCCTAAGGCTCTTTAAGGGATAAGCAAAATATTTATTATTGTGATACATATAGTATGCCAAATTAAGTATTCCTGATGTGTACTCATCTTAATCACAAAGGAACTAAAGAAAACTTCCATTAACTAATTATTAACCAAAAAACCGCACAACTCTATTTATTAAACAATTATATATAAAGGTGAAACAAGCTAATGGGAGAAAAAGCCACAATTAACACTTATGAGCCTTAAAGAAATCCAACTATTCTATGTTTAGCATCAAAACTTATACTCTACTCTATCATCTCTTGTTCTTCACAATTTAAAATTTCTAATAAAGAAACTCGTGAATACTTAGCCTAATGAATTAAGATCGGCACTTTAACAAGTCACATAGACTGGCAACAATCTCAACTCTAATAAATCGAACTTCGCATATTTAAAATCAATTATGGGAACTTGCAAAGTCTTGACTTTTTGAGACAATGTTTTTAGTGATTTTATTATTTTTTTTGGTTTTTTCTCTAGTTTTTATATTATAATTATATACTAATAAAAGAGAATGAAAAATATTTTTGTATTTTTATATTTTTAATAACAAAAATAACTTCACGAAGAAGGATCTTCAAAGCACTAATTGTCAAACTTCGAAACGACTAAACACTTACACTACTATCCCAGTACGGCTACGGCCGCCAAAGATATGCTTAAGATAAATTAACCTTTTTTAATACATATAAATTAAATAAAAATACTTATATATATATAATAAGGATATTATCCAAAGAGAATCAATGATCCCGGGTTTGGTTTTATGATATCCGTGGGTCGGTTTATCCCTAATGAGGAGTGAATCGGTAAAGTCGAGATTGGTTTGTTTTTGATGTTTGAATGACAAATGTTTTGATTGGTTTTCTAATTCTACGGGAAATTAAATGAAATTTACACTAAAAACAATTAAGGGCACTAATTTAAAACTAAAAACGCAAAACGGGAATCCTAAAAACGCGCTAAATTATCAACTAAATCAAAATTAAGCCCTAAAAATGAAAACTTAGTTTCTAAACCTTTAAAATGATAAAAGAAAATTTTCTAAAAAAGATTTATATATTTTTTCGCTTTTTAATAATTTTTTATGAATTAAAAACTAAATTTATCTATTTAAAATCCTGGAAAATAGCAAATAAATACCTAAAATTTCAAAATATAAATGTATTGTACCTTTAGAAAAGTCTAAAATATGATAAAAATTAAGAAAACTATTTTTAACTACTTTTTATAATAAAAATCTATTTTCTAAAATTAATTTAAAAAGCTAAAAATCAAAATTAAAATCTAAAAGTGGTAAAAATAATTTTAAAGCTTGTAAACCGAAAAATATTTATTCTAAATCTAAAAACTATTTTTTTGTAATTTTCTGAAAATTTCTCTATTTTTTATAGACTTTTTAAAAATTTTATCTACGAAAATAAAAGAAAAATAACAATAAGTATGGGAAAATTTTGAAAAATTTTTCTAAAAAGTCCTAAAACATGAAAGGTTACCTAGGAAAAATAAGCTGTCACAACCAGCTTATCAAATAAGCCCTCAAAATAGCACAAATTAAGCTACGAATTGGCTTAAACTGAATGGGCTGTAAAAAACGCTGTTATAAGAGAATATTGCATGCCGAAGCGAAGCCAGAAAAATCCCAAGCGGTGCCTTTAGTCGGGTAGATGGAGTTGCAATCGTTTAAGTATGAAGGGTTGAGGGTGTTGAGGTCTAGGGTTCGAGCCTTGGCTCACCTTGGACTTCCACATTCCCCTTTTTGCTCTTTTTTTTAACTTTTTTTTAACACAGCTTATAAATAAGCTGTGAATGAACAATTTTAATGAAGACAAAAAATTTAGAACTCAAAAATAAGCACCATTGAAATAAGACAAGATTAAAAAGACAGAAGTGTTTTTTTAAGCTAAAAAGTTGACAGAGATGAGAAATGACTTAGAGGCTAAAAATACTAAACTAAGTTACAAATGCTAACTGTTAAGATACTTTTAAGGCAAATAAGCTAAAGGAAATCAAAGGAAAGCTCAAACAAATAAGCTGTACTACCTAATAAGCAAATGCAAACAAAATTAAGCTAAAAATCTAAGCTGAAAAGGGCTGAAATGACAGAATCACTAAATGCTTAAAAAAACTTAATATTCCAAACTAAAAGGACAAATAAGCTAGAGAAAAAGCAAAATAAGCTAAAGCAGGCCTACACTAACAGCTAATAAGCAAATATAAACTAAAATAAGAACAAAAGATAAAGCAGATAAGTAGAAAAAGCAAATAAGCTATAAGCACAAACTGTGAATCAGACAACCTAAGGAGGCACCTTTTGGGCTTATTTTTAAGCCCTAAAATGATCCTTATGACTTAAAAGGCTATACCACTAAAAAGCTATCTAAAACAGCAATTATTAATGAGTTTGAAAATCAATTAAGCCTTGAAAAGAGCTTATGAAGAAGCTGTTCACACTCAGCAGATGTTGAGTCCCTTTTTTTTATTTTTGAAAACTACACTTTTTGAGCTTAAAAATAAATGTTAAAACAGATCCTTTTGGGCTTTTAAGCTAAAAACAGATGAAGTTTAGACTACAAAGAGCAAGTAACAACAATCAATAAGCATTTTGAAAATGGAATAAGCAAGAAAAAGCAAATCAAAAAGCTAATTTTTCCTATTTTCATCATTTAGATAAATTTGACAGAAAATGATGAAATCAAAAGAACACAACTAGACACTTATACTCCTTCAATAAAACTCTTAAACATGTATGAAAAACACAAAAATAAGCAGCTAAACAACGCCTAAGCAAATAAGCTATTTTACAAGCTTAAAACATCATTGAATCAAAACACACATACAAATAGCTTGAAAATTGAGTTTTAAACTTTGAAAACTTTTGAAATCAGCTTAATACCACTTAATAAGGCATTGTAGAATGTATCGAGTTGATGCAATTCTGAAAATCCATGATGTGGGCATGCCCGAAGAAGATCGTTGAATCGGTCCCATGTCTCGTAAAAAGTTTCATCAAATCGTTGTTGAAATCTCGTGATTTCATTTCGAAGATTTGTTGTTTTGGAAGGAGGGATGAATTGGTTAATGAATTTCAAAACAAGATCATCCCATGTTAGAATCGATCGAGGGGGTTCTTTTTCAAGCCAAATCCGGGTGGCTCCCTCGAGGGAAAATGGGAAAAGCATAAGCTTAACTGACTCGGGACATTCGGGAACTTCATTGTAGAAGTGATCTTGTTGAAATATCGAATGTGAGCATGAGGGTCTTCTTTGTCATGTCTAAAAAATTGTTTGTTTTGAACAAGAGTAAGCAAACCATGCTTAAGCTCAAAGTTGTCCGCGATGATCTTGGGCACAACGATGGCATCCTCGTAACCCTCGGTGGGTGCTTCGAGCAATTAAGCTATAGTACGATTATCGCCCATCGTAACTACAGGAGGAGTTGGATTTTCAATTGGTTCCACAAGATTAAATGGTTCAACAAAAGTCGGTGGGACTTGTTGTTGTTGTTAACGGTTAGAATTACGAGATTGAAAACGAGTGTGCATGCACTAAAATATAAAAAGAACAATAAGAACAATACAATATCAAAGGTTAACTTAAAAACTTCAAACTTTCATTAATATTAGAAACAGGTTACAAGACTTAGTAAATAAAAAGACAATAAGTAAAAATGACTTAAAAGTAAACTAGGTTAAAACTACTTCCTCTCAGGCTTACAAAGAGACCTATTTTATACCAAACGTCTAAGTCTTGGTCTTCTTTGGTCTTTGTCCTCTTTTGGTTGTGTTTCTTTTGTGAGACAGAAACAAAGATGTGTTACTTGTGTGAGGAGAAGCTCTCAATTAATCTTGGCCATCTATTTTGAGTAGAACCCAAGTCAAACGATCCTACCTTAATTTTCCTTGTCGTTTTCTCCACATTGGGGTTTCATGGGAATTGCCAACATGGGCAGTATGGACCATGTAGGGGGCGGGTGAGGGTTAAGGTGATGGGTTTTTGTCTTGGGGTTACAGAGGTTGAAGATACACAAACATGGTAAATTGGGGCCAAAATGGTCGTTTTGTTTGTATTACTATTTAAGTGAAAACAGGGGTGAAAGGTTTATGGAATTGGCAATTATAGTCCCTCAACTTGTGTAAGTTTATTTCATGAATCGTCCTTGTGGTGGGATACGGGTTTAATGAGTTGGCAAATATGGTCCCTCTATTTGATTTATAGTATTGCACGTGTAGTCCTTTGTGGTGTTAATGCTTTTTGGTACTTGGCAAAAATAGCCCCTAAAGTTATATATTTCATTTGAATGAATGGTCCTTAGGGTGAAACAGATATATTGTGGGCTGTTAGGGGTATGTTTGGGCTTGAAATTGGGCCGAGTATGGCATAGAAGGAAAATGGGCCTATTTGTTTATATAAGTCTTCACTTTATGTCTTAATGGGCTGACCCGGCCCATTAGATGGGTACGGGTGGGCCCATTTAAGATTTCTTCATTTTTTGGTTCTGGCTTTGACTTTGACTTTTGTCTTTTGGCTTTGATTTCTTGGCTTTTGCTTCACGCTCTTTCTGTTCCCGTGCTCGGTTTTGTCGTCTTGGCTTCGTTTTTCGTCCTTTTCTTGGATATCCGTTTCCTGCATAATACAAATGTAAAACATACAAATACAAGGTATTTTTGGTTCGTTTTTGGTCATTTCAGTTTGATTTTAATGGTCAATGGTATGTGTATTTAAACACATACCAGAAGCTGAGGTCCTTGTCCAGATTTTGTAGAGAAGACAGGGTTCCAGCGGAGCTTGCAGGTTCCTCAAGTCTCACTTCACCTTCAGTTAGGAGTTTAAGGTTTTCCTGAACACTGGATAAATCATTGTGGTGAATTCTTCATCCATCTGCTCAGGGTTTGGTTGTGATAAGGCTTCAGCAACCCCTAAGTCCATGTGATCCAGGTTTGGTCCAGCGTGAACCACATGACTTGATTATGTCTGAGACATAGCAGCATCACCAGGGTTTGTACCATCCTGGCCTTCCTCTTAAGCTCCTGCATTCATCTCAGGGGACACCTCCTCATCAAAATCCATCTCACTGTCAATTAGACCTAATTCAACATATAATGACAAAGATTTAACAAGACCAGAGGGTTTTGATGTGGCAGGATTGCGCTTTTGGAAAATATATTGTTTTGCAGGGTGAGCAGATCATGGGCAAATTGTTCATCACTGACCTTTTCTTTACCCTTTCCCTGAACATCTGGAAGCAGTTGAAATTTCCCAGAGGCAGGTTCACTGATCACCACCGGTGGACGTGGACCCCGAGGTACTGGGTAAGCATCCTTTAAGCTTTCTTCCATAACCTTTTGCATAATATCAACCTCTTCATCTTCAAACCTGGGTTCATCCGTAGGAATACCTTCATCTACGAACTCATCTATCAACTGTTGAGAGCTCTTAAAAGTTCGCTTCTTCACCACCTTACCAGCTTTTGATCGTTTGGTTGGAGATGGTGCTTCAGTGGTGTCTATAACTAGCTTTCTTTTCTTTTCCTGAGGCTTAGCAGGTGCAAGTTTGGGTTTGGGTAGTTGAGATGAAGTAGATTGTGGTTTTGGTTTCCTGGGTGTTTTGGGTTTTGCCCCCTTTGCTGGTTTGGGAGCCGGTACTTCATCGTCACTAACTACTTCTCCAGCGAGGTAACGATGATACTTAGCCACCTTTGCTACATATTTGGAGTAATAGGGAGCAGATCGGATATCCTCAGAGATAAGTGTATTCGGAATTGCCATCCCAAATCTTACTCTTTTGGTGTTCTTGAATAAGAACCTCAAGTATCCCAAAGCGGACTCCTCATAAGGCAGGTGGAGTAGAGAACCTGGTCTTTTGTGGAACTTGTGTATGCTCTGGAGGTGATTGATGATCATCTTAGTAAAGCGGACACCCGGAATCACAAGTGGATTAACTTTCTTCTTTCCCTCCGTATGAAGAGCCAGATTCATCTTGTCTTCTATGAATGAGTAGATATACTGAGTAAATTCTTCCCATATCCTCTCAGCATAATTCTTCCGATAATTGAGACCGTATCTATAGGATTTAGGCACAGCATCCAGACATCGCGATGTATTCAGCCTCTGTAGAGGAGATGGACGTGCTAGTTTTCTTCTTTGATGACCATCTTACTAACTTATCACCAAGGAACTGAGCACTACCAGATGTACTTCTGCGAGTGTCTTGACAACTTGTATGATCTGCGTCTGCGTATGTTGTTAGTGCCATGGCGGTGTCTTTCGGGTACCAAAGACCCATATTTATGGTTCCTTGGAGATACCGAAAGACCCATATAATTTCTTCAAGGTGCTTTTTAGTGGGCTTAGATTGATATCTAGCACACATGCACACAACAAAAACTAGGTCAGGTCTACTGGCTGTAAGATACATCAGGGATCCAATCATACTGCGATATTGGGTCTGATCAACAAGGATCCTTGAGAGGTCCTCATCCAGTTTTGTTCGCTCCACTATGGGAGTGTCAACTGGGTCACTTTTATGAAGATTAAATTTCTTTAAAATCTCATTAGCATATTTAGATTGATTTATTAAAATGCCTCTAGGATTTTGAGAAATTTGTAAGCCTAAGAAAAAGGATATTTGAAATTTAGAGCTAATTTCAATAGAAAAACGGTCACAGTCTTTGGGATCGGTCGAGGCAAATATTATATCATCAACATATATTTGAACATGAAGAGTGTGTTTGCTTGTTTTCCGAATGAACAAGGTTGGATCGACCACACCTTTGGAGAATCCTTGTGCCAGAAGAAACTTCAACAAAGTGTCATACCACGCCCGGGGTGCCTGCTTTAACCCGTAAAGAGCTTTCTTCAGACGGTAGACATGATGTGGACGATCAGGGTCAACAAATCCTTCAGGTTGGCTAACATAGACTACTTCTTTAAGCTCGCCATTTAAGAATGCAGTTTTCACGACCATTTGATAAACTGTCATGTTTTTGCTGGCAGCATTGGCCAGAAATATTCTTATAGCTTCAAGTCTGGCGATCGGGGCAAAGGATTCTCAAATCAAGACTTCTTCCCTAACATATCCTTTTCACTACAAGACGTGGCCTTGTTGTACATACGTCACCAATACTCGGCAAGTTTCACCATTTTTTTTTTTTTTTTTTTTTTTTTTTTTTTTTTTTTTTTTTTTTTTTTTTTTTTTTTTTTTTTTTTTTTTAATAAATCTACTTGAGATTAATAATCATTACACATCTGGAGGTGCACTAATTCTATACGACAAAGTCGAGCAAGATTCATAGATTTCATCTTGCATGGCTAGAACTAGCAGTCTTCAGTAATAGCAGATTTGAAGTTTTTTGGTTCGACTTAGAACAGTACTGAATTGTAGAAAGCACCACAAAGCATCTTAGCAAGCTTCTTCCGATGAAATTACCGGTCGAGAAGAGGTTCCAATAAAATATACAATAGATGAGAGGCGGTCCTTTTCGGATATGTTCATGCGGATTGAGTGGTTGGTCTGGATTTCAGTTGCTCGCGATGACCCTAGAAGATGATGCTTTAGAGTTATGATCTGGGGCGAACACATTAACAAATGGTTCCGGATCAGCCACAACAAAAGGATTTACTTCAAACGAATGCTCAACTGCAACACCTTGATGTACTAAAGAGGATTGATTATCCGAAAATGATGGTGAATGACTTCCCGATAGTGCCTCTTGATCAATAGGGATGGATACTGATGGACCGATAGGGTTGACTGGAGCTTGAGTTGCAGGAGCAGGGGGTACCAGACAATCAATCGTGGAAGTCTCAAAATATTCATCAAACATAGGCAGGAAAAAAATCTCCAGTTCCTTATTGGTAGTAGGTACATAAGGTATTGCAGGAGGAGGATTGGGTACGAGCCTTGAACTGATAGGTCCAAGTGTCAAAAGGTTATGTGTGAGTCCTGGACTGGAGTATACAGGAGCTATTTGCTCAGTCAGCTCATCAAATGTGATGTGAATAGTTTCCATGATTTGTCGGATCTGTTTGTTGTAGATTCTGTAACCCTTCCTGTTTGGTGCGTAACCAACAAAGAACCCAATGTCTGCTTTAGCTTTCAATTTGCCAAGCTTTTTCTTTCGTGTGTTGGGTAGCAGAGAGCTCCAAATATATGTAGGAAAGAGAGATCCAGTTTCTTGTCATGCACTAGTTCATATGGGGTTTTGTTATGAAGAGTATGTATTAGGGATCGGTTTTAGGTGTAACAGGCAGTAGCCACAACTTCTGCCCAAAGAAACAAGGGAGCCTTGGAGAATATCAGCATTGTCCGAGCAGCTTCAATAAGAGTGCGATTCCGTTATTCATCAACGCCATTCTGTTGAGGAGTTCTCGGAATGGTCTTCTCTTGGGTAAAACCAACGCTTTCATAGTAATCAATCCAATCTTTATACAAATTCGGATGCCATTGCGAGCGCAGAGCGAGTAGCGCGCACGCGCGCGCGGACAGTTTTATTGAGACCAACTTGAAGTTGTTTTAACATATTGATTACGAAAGCGGGAGTCTCGCCCTTTGATCTCAAAAACTTCACCCATGTAAACCTGGAGTAGTCGTCAACGATAACTAGAATGTATTTCTTCCCGTTAATACTCTGCACTCTCAGCAGTCCGCATAAGTCCATGTGAAGGGTGTGTAGAACTTCCATAATGGTGTTAATCGTCTTGGATTTGTGGGTAGATGATAAGTGCTTAATTACACATATCTTTTACCTCTAAAAACGAGCTTAAATGACCAAAAACAGACAAAAACTGCCAAATATATGTTTGTTTTGCATTTGTATTGTGTAGGAAGTGGATATCATCAAAAAGACAGAAAACCAAGCCAAAATGACAAAACTGAGCATGGAATGGAAAAGACTGTGCAAAATCAAGGCCAAAGTCCAAAAATGCCAAAGTCAGAGTCAATACTGAAGAATCAGCAGTCAAACCGGAGCCGGAACTGAAGAATACTATTGAATGCAATCTTAACCCATCTGATGGGCCGGGAAAGCCCAATAGTATAATTATGAAGACTGTGAAGACCAAATGGGCCCTCAATCAATTACAACAGCCCATTTGTGTGCATTTGACAGAGACTGTGAAGACTTTGAAGGCCCAATCCTAGCCCTTGTGCAGCCAATCTCAGCCATTGTACACACAAAACCTATCACAAACCTTATTGGGCCTTAAAAAAGCCCAATAGCAGAAACCACACCTTATTGGGCCCAAACCCAAAACCAATGGGCCCAATTCACAAAACCCAAGCCCAATACCCTTTTTATAAAACATAGGGACAAAATTTGTCAATTTTAAACTTGTTTTATAAAAGAAAAAAATGAAAAAATAAATTAGGGACCAAAGCTGCCAAATGGTAATTCGTTTCCCTATTTAAACCACAAGGGCTGTTTTGCAATTTTCCAAACCCTTCCCTTTCTTTTTTATTTATAAACCAGAGGGACCTAATTTGCCATTTTCCAAAACCCTCTTTAAACTTTTAGTTATAAAAACGCAGGGACTAAAGCTGTTAAAACCCAAACTCGGTTATAACTAAGAAAGGGTTTAAAAAGAATAGAAAGAGAGAAAGAGATGGAGGACTAGTGTTGCACCTTCCCCAAAGTTATCTTTAAAAACCTGTAACCATAAAAACAGTACCCCCGTACCCGCCAAATCCCAAACTGCCATTCCCCATGGTTTTCAAGCTCAAACCACCTCTCAAGTACCTCCCACAGCTCACCCTCACCCTTCCCCACAACCTATTGACCCTTATAACCCCTTTCCCTGTCAAAACACACAACCCGAAGCACCCCCAATGGTGAGATTGTGTGAGAAGTAACACAAAAGTCAATCCAATGGCTAGGATTGCTTGAGGACTTTCTACACACCCAACTAGCACAAGAAGGCTTTGAGCCTCTATAAAAGAGAAGGCCAAGCCGAAGTCCAAACGGCACCACATTACACATGTTTTAGTTTAAAATGTTTTAATTTAAGTTTTTCTTTAAGCAATTATTGTATTCAGTTCCTTTTTTAAGTTTATGTTGTAAGTTTGTTTGTTTTTAATAAAAAAGTTAAGTGTTCTCTTGATATCACTACTGTTGGAATTTAAAAATTCATACAAGCTTTTAATTCTGTTTAAATTTATATAACAATGTCTTAAAGTTGTTAAACCATACTTATAATCACTTTCTCAGCCTTCAATTAACAAAAATTCAGTTAAAAAATCGTTTTTATATATTTAAGGGGGTGTTTGGCATTGCCTGAAAATGGGTCACAATGGTGTTGGTCATGGGTTGTAACCACTCAGCCAACTTTGGCTGAGTGTGTGGGCTTTATTAAGCTACTTTAACCACAATTTTCAGTTTAAAAATAAGTTTCTAAGTGTCCTTTTGGTTTCTGTCAATCTCCCAATAAGCAAAAGTGAGCTTAAGTGCTCAAGCTGCATAAGCAGCTTAAGCACACTTTGGTTGTGCTTATTTGGTTGTATCTAGCTATTTTGAAACACCCTTGCTCTGTCCCTTTTGGTTTGACAATATAAGTCAAAAGAGTGAAACCCATATTTTTGAAAACCTTGACTTTTGAGATCAAAAATCAGCAGCTTTTATTGTTTTTTAGGCCCCCAAGTTTTGAATATAAGCTCAATACCCTCCCTTTATTATCTGTTTAAAGTTGGTTTTGGCTAATAATCTCTTGAGAGCTTATATTCATAAGCTCAAATAAGCCCCCTCACCACTGCCTTAATTACCCTGGTGCTGAGCACCAGGTTTCAGCCCCCTTTTTCTAGCTTATTTGCCATTAAGCATTAGGATTTTAGTGCTTTTTCTTTTAGCTTATAGGTAGGTGTATTAGGTTTAGCAGCTTATTTCAATTAGATTGCTTATTAGAGTAGCTTAATAGTAGCCTAAAAGTAGATCTTTTCTGTTTTTGTTAAAACTGTTAGAATAGCTTATTTAAATTTCAGCTTATCTTAGGGCTTATTAGGTTACCTTAGCTTATCATTAGGACTCCCCTAGCCTATTTAACTGTCCCCATAAGCTTTAGCTTATTTTGTTGGCTTAAATCCCAAAAAGCCAAGTAAAATAAGCTCATAAGCTTATTAAGCTTCTGCAGCTTTAAAAAGCTACATTTCTGGCTTATTAAGCTCAATTCAGCTTATGTGCTTATTAGGAAAAATGTTCCCCTTAAGCCCCTTAGTAAGTTTGCTTTTATAAGTTTTCAAAAATAAGCTCTTTGGACCCACCTTGCTAATCGGGGTCCACTTTAGGGACCAATTGTGTAACTTTCTCTTTTACAGTTAACTTTGTTAATCCC
The DNA here is from genome assembly GCA_026074375.1 of Tanacetum coccineum. NCBI lineage: Eukaryota > Viridiplantae > Streptophyta > Magnoliopsida > Asterales > Asteraceae > Tanacetum > Tanacetum coccineum. The sequence continues at coordinate 24,338 of BQNB010070715.1, forward strand.
CTTTGTTAATTCCTTGTTACTCTGTTAGTCCCCATTCCTTTTCACTGTTAGTCCTCTAGTTTAACAGCTGTTACTCTTTTAGTTAATTAATTAATTAATTTAGGTTTAAATTTAATAAGTTTAATTACTTTTATTTAAATCAGTAAAATTTGGGCATTTTTATATTTTTAGATTTGTTAACTTTTTCTTTATTTAATTTGATTTTTTCAGATTTTTTATAGTTATATTTTCTGACTTTTTATATTTAATTAGTTTTAATTAGTTTTTAATCTTAGAAAATTCATAAAAAATCCAAAAATTAATAAAAAAATATTTTTCTTTTTTATAAAATTTTCTTTTGTCATTTAGTGTCTAGGAAAAATATAAAATTTAGTGTAAGCTTAATTTTTCTTAAATTTCAGTTTTAGACCCGTTTTTACCGGGTGCGTTTTACCGTTTCTTTTCGTTTAGCATTCAAACGACCTCCGTTTTAGTTCTAGTTTTCTTTATTTTTCAAGTTAAGTTAATTAGAATTTAATTTTGATTTTTAATTTAATTTAGCATTTATTTTCTTAATTTTTAGTATTTAGGGTTCCCGATACCTTATTCTGTTCCCCGTATTTAATTTAGATTTAATTTTAGGATTTCCTTATAACTAATTTTGTTTCCCGTAGTTTTTAAGATCCCTATTTCCTATATTTGTTTCCCGTAGATTAAATTAGATTTTATTTAATTAATTTTAGTTGTAATTATATCAGTGTTCATATCATATATTCTCAATCAGTCAATTTCTCTTCAAACCAGGATAATTTTCAATTGCAGCCTCGTTGGGACATACGACCCGGGAATATCTCTTCCGGAATCTTTTTATCATTGATTCTCATGTATACTATTTGACGAATCAATTTTTGGCGCCGCTGCCGGGGAGGCATTTGCTACGATTTCTATCCGACTTTGATCTGAACTTATATAAGTCTAAATATTTTTTACTACTGTAGCATTTTCATCAATTACAAAAGTGTTTTGATATGGTTTTTGACCTTACTAACACAATCCAAAATCTATCTCCAAAACTCAGATTCGATAACGAATCTTTTAAAATTATTTTGACTAACTTCCACTCACTTTTAATTCACGAAACCACCTGGGTTTGAAAGTAGACTCTCTGTAAATAATTTTAGGCTCAAGAAAATCGATAAAAGCTATCCGTATGACCGAGTTATGACTCTCGCAAGATGACCTAAAATTCTTCTCAAATTTTAATTTTGAATTTACAATAATTAAACCTAATTAAACCCATCCTTATGCTAATTACTTTACCTAAATCAATTCTAGATGATCATATCTTCATAATTACAGAACTTTTACAAATCCTAATCCATCAATTTTATTTGTTACATAATTAAATCAATGATCAAAACATTTGTGTGATTATGAGTATAAAAATTTAAAACCAATTTAAGGTTAACAAAAGATTAAACCTTGATTCTTGAGAGCTTGGAAAAAAACTACAATAAAGGCTAGGGCTAGGGTTTTAGTCAACACTGAGAATGGAATAAAAAGTGTGGCTTTGTTTTATAAAAACCCAAGTTAGACTCCTAGTAGAATTGGGCTTTTGTGCCCTTTTTTTTTTCTCTTAAGACGATCCAAACAAACACCCCCTTAAGTAATATTAATTTTTTTTTATAATTTTTTTTATAAAATCCCCCCCTGTTTTTTATAAATATTTATTATTCTATTATTATTACAAAACTAGCTACTACTACTTACTTTAAACACTTAAATAAATACATAACTCTAATATAAAAGTATTTATATCAAGTATAAATTTTCCCAACTACTATTAATCATTAATATCACAAATAAATTACGATACCTCGATTTACCAATTAATCTCAACCCGAAATCATCAATATTCGCTACGCTAAATCCTCAAACGCTCAAACACACTAACTTTTCAAAATCATTATCAAATACGAAATAGAGTGACTAAGTCATCCATTTCTATTCTCATAAGCACATATTATAGTATACATATCATATCACATAAATTACAAAATCGACTAACACACATAAATTAAAACACATAAAGCTAGCTAGGTTAACACTAACGGTTAAACTAACCTTGTTAAATCGCGGTTGTCACAAACGGCATAACCTGGAACTCGTAGTTACCATAACGGGTCCTGAACGTGGTCCTAGGAATATCCTCTTCTCGAACTCTGAGTTGGTGATAATCGGACCTCAGGTCGATCTTCCAATAGACGCTAAATCCTTGTAGATGATCAGACAAGTCATCAATCCTTGGAAGCGGATAACGGTTCTTCACGGTTAGCTGGTTCAATTCTTTGTAGTCGATGAACATCCTAAAGGACCCATCCTTCTTCTTGATAAACAAGACCGGAGCTCCCCAAGGTGAACAACTTGGTCTTATAAATCCTTTGTCTGAAAGTTCTTGCAATTGGTTCGATAGCTCTTTCATTTCTGATGAGGCTAGTCTATAAGGTGATCATGTTATAGGTGCATCACCAGAAATTAGGCCGATTCAAAATTCAACTTGTCAGGTCGGTAGAAGTCCTCGCAAGTCTTCGGGAAAGACTTCAGGAAAATCTCGCATGATGGGTACGTTCTCAAGTCACTTCTCCTTTGACTTTTTCTCCTTCTTTTCAGTGATCTACGCCAGAAATACATGGCATCCTTTTTGTATATACTCTTGAGTTTTGGTGCACAAGATGATATTCAACCAAGATCGCTTCTACCGTCGCATCTATCACCTTGAATAGTTAAGGTTTCATTACCAAACGGAATACGAACAAACTTCTCATCACAGACAATCATGGCATGGTACTTCGTTAACCAATCCATACCGATGATGACGTCAAAACTATCGAGTTCTACGGGTATTAAATCGGTATTAGACAGGCGATTTAACAAATTCAGGGTACAACCTCTAATTATGGTAACGGCTCCTACTAACTTTCTGTCAGTTAATTCAACGATGTGCTTAGTATCTAAGGCAGTTGGGGTGTTATCTCTTAGAAGGCTAAAACCAGTAGATACGAAACTTCTATCGGCTAGGTTCTAGGTACTTGAAATGATTATGTCCTTAGCATTAACTTTATGACCATTAGAAAATTCTATGGTATAGGAATCTCCTAATTTTCTTGATTCTAACCCAATTAAAAGGGATAAGTTCATTACTGTAGAATCTAAGTAATCAATAACACATAAAGAACAATGAAGAAATCTAGAAAGAGAAAGAGGTTGAGAGGAAGTTTTTGGTGAAAGAAAGTAAAAGAGAAAATGCACACTTAGATTATGAGAAAAACAACCAACCAACACCCTCTCCATGTGTGGAGAGGATATTTATACAAAATATAGGGGCCGACCAAATGGGCTAAGTCCATGGGATTTCCATGGGCTTTTCCTAAGCTAGCATATCTAGTTTTTAAATATTACTTTATGAACTATCAAACGATATAATGGAAGTGGCCGATACTTTTCATGATCCTAACAATCTCCCCCTAAGGGAGATTACTCCATTTTACAAAAAACATAAACCTAGCATATTATGCTTTGTCTTCAGTCTTGTGCTCACTGACTTGATTACTTTACTTCATCTTGTGAACATGATGTAGTGAACTTTGACTTTAGGCTTTGACTTGTATCTTTGACTTGACATGAATGTGATCTTGAGCACTTAGAGATCATCAGCCAAATACAATCTCCTTTATCATCAACTTGTGATCTTTTCCATCTTGTGCACTTGTGACCTTCAGACCGACATGCTCATACTTTTCTTGATTCTTTTACTTGAAAGCTTTAATAATGCATCTTTCTTGAAGTTTTTTAACTTTAACACTTCGTCGCTTCAAAAAGGACGTACGATATCAGAGCAGCAGAAGTCTTGAAACATGTACTTAAGCTTTATTGATGTCTTTATAAATGTTGGTCTAGTATGAGCATGCGGCTCTGAATCTGACTCGTCCACGTCTAGCCGCTGCCACCATCGGGAATACCTGCAGGTTTAGGTTAGTGATAATCAACAGATATGGACGAAAGTGTCTTTGTCACTTCATCGAATATGGTTGCAATAACCACGGTTCCCCGTTGATCAGTATAAATACTGCATGTGATCAGATAAAATTACAAAGAATCTTCTCTCAGGGTTTCGTAGCTGTACTTGCCGTTCTCATTACCGGAATGTCTCAAAGCAGACAACACGGTATGAGTTACTATCTCACCGATTGAAATAAAAATTGATTTGAAAATCAATTAACGTATTACTTTTGCTAAAGTGTTTTTGGGACACATTGAGAGTTTTAAGCATTTCAAAATTCATCAATCATCAATTCATATACTGGAACAAGTTTGATTCATGTAGAATCGCACCATCGTTTCTTTCCAGTTGTCACAAGCTTGATTCGTATAGAGTCGCACAAGTCACCTACCAAGAGCTTGTTTGATGTTGGCTCAAGCAAGATTTCTATCATCATTGTAAATACTTTAGTATCACTCTGATGTTCTGAAAAAATCACAAGGATAATGCATAGGACTCTTAAGTTATTACTTATTTTCACAATGTGTAAGCAACAAATATATTTGAATAGTGTCCTAGTAAGATTTATGGATGATCTCTATTGGCTCTAGACTCTATAGTGCACCTTTGGTTTTAGTAATCAGAGGCTGGAGCGAAATGCCACATTTTCAATACTAACTAACTCGGAGTGAGAAAGTCGATAGAAATGCGTGTAATCTCCGTGAGAAATGAAACAAGTGTCTGTTAAGAGACCTTGAGTGGTTAGGGATGGTTGTGCATTGCGTCACTGGGTCCATGGCGACTATCTTCAATACCAGACAACAGCTTAGTGTTTCTGACATTTTATGTATTGGCCCGGTTATCGCTTAAGTGTATGGAGGGCTTCTTTCTTTTCACCCTTTATCCTTATAATTCTTTTTCGTTCATCGACCCCTTCAGTGCTTACCGAGACTTTATCATTACTACCTTGTTGGGTTTATTCCAGTACTATCTCCATCTCAGTCAGCACTATTCCCTTATTCTCACTTTTACTCCTTTTTTTATCATACCTAAGGACTTCTATACTAACTAGTGGATTATCCCTGGGTAGATCCCTCTAGTTCTGGCTGGATCATGGGAACGAATACCTAATCTTAACCACCTTATAAATCCAAATAATTAAATACATGGTCAGTCTTTTAGTATTGTTCACAGCCTTAAAACCTTTTGAAAACATCAATCAAGATACTTTGAAAATCATTAGTATCTCGATTGTTTTGCTTTTTAGAAATTGCTCCCCCTTAACATGTGCATCAATATTCGAAAATGTTTAGCACATGAAGGTTAAAGCTCGCACTTGAGTCTATATAATCACATCATTAGTCATATGTATTAATCACATTTTCTCCCCTTATCAAAAATGTTAAATCTTTTAATATTTTGGATATCAATTGATTTAAAATATATATGCATTCGGGGAGAAAATTGTTCTGATTATTCACAAGTCATATTAGGAATATTTTAATGCTCCCCCTTAATTTATGAGGGTATGATATGGTGTTTGAGTACGTTAATTTGAAATTTTTTGAATTTACTAAGAAATTCTTGAAAATTCGTACTCAAATACGATATTTGCCTATTATTAGTCTACACTATTTATTCACATATTCACAAGATTTATTGTTATACAAGAGATAGACCTAAAATGAGATGGGACAACATATTAGAAAGTCATATTGTCTGCTCCAACAACCTGAGGTCATTCCTGTATTCTCTTCCACCAATGAACTTCTCCAGATTTCGCATCAACCTCCTCTCATAAAGCTGCTTGTCGATATCCTGAACCATAACTCGAGCCCTTCGTTTGTCTAATCCACTCCATTTCCTCTTTGGCAGATATTTCATCCTTATTCCCTTAGCAATATCATAAAGAACAGTCCGAACATCATTGAGCGTGCCATCACTGAATTTATGGAGTTCATCAGCGCGCATCAATCAGTTTCTGTTGTTCTGGTCCTTGTATATCACTCCTTTAGGGTCTGAATATGCAGTGTAAGTGGTCCTGTTTCTGAGATTTGACCTGAATGTGTCTGGCTTGGTAAGGTTGAGCTTCTTTTGGTAACTTTCGATACCTAGTTGAAGATCTTCCACCTGCCTTTGAATGACAATCTGTCTGGTAAACATACGTAATGCCACATTCAAGTCATATCATTCATCGATTGTGAGATTGGTCAGCTTCTGTTGAACAAGTAGAAGTAACATGTCTTCTATGTCTTGTAGGCGAAGTCATGGGAAATCACCTTCTCTAAACTTGTACAGCTTTTGATCATCTCGACGAACTTCAATCTCTTCCAAGTGACCGTAGTCATACTTCTTCATAATCGTAAGTCTGGTAACCGCAATGATTCTTTTCCTGGAGTAGACATCCTTTGATGAAGACATGTTGGCATCCCCCCCCACCCCCCCCCCCCCCCCCCCCCCCCCCACCACCCCCCCCCCCACCAAACCTGAAATTTAACGTCTGGAACCCTCATTGTGAAGTACCCTAATAAGCATGTTTTATCATATATCACCTTACGGGACCCACAAAGTATAAGACCCAAGACCCTTCAATCCATTTGATCTCATGTAGCCCCTTTGTCTTCATAACTAGAAATTGAGTACCATCTTCCTCAAATCTCCTCCGTTTAGAAATCTAGATCGTTATTGATGAATAATCTAGAGGGATGAACTTGACGCCTATGAAGATCTGAATCCACAGGAGAGTTTACTGAGATCGAACAATACATTCCTTTAGAGTTAAGCCAGTCAAATCCGTTCAGTGGGGCCTTGGAACATACATCAAGATGATACTCCCTAAATACCTGTAATACTTTTGGCAGGTGCCTTTGAGTAGCTCGAATTCCGATCCAACTAGAATTTCTTGAGTCAGATCTTTAATGTTGAGCCGATTCAGGACAAATTCAGAGAAGTCAAATGAGGTATCCATGACCTCATCGAATGAAGTACGAGGTTCTTTAGCACGAGCAACTTGACTAATCCAAGTCTGAGGAGGTCAGAAGTCAACATGTTGTCTCTTATTCCTTTCAGAATCAGGAGTTGGAGGTCGTTTAGGTTTCTTGAACCAATCAGCCTTGGAAACCTCCTTGTCAGCGGGTTGTTTATCATTGTTACCCGTGTTGAACTCTTGATCCTGTTGCACTCTCGAGTCATCAACTGTATGACATGGCTCCTCAGCATAGGCAGACTTGCCAGAATGCTTATGTTGAGATTGGGAGGCATCTTTAGAAATCACCTTCTCTAAACTTGTACAACTTTTGATCCTCTCGACGAACTTCAATCTCTTCCAAGTGACAATAGTCATACTTCTTCATAATCGTAAGTCTGGTAATTGCAATGATTTGTTTCCTAGAGTAGACATCCTTTGACGAGGACATGTTGGCACCAAACCCGTAGAAATGTTAACATTTAGGATCCCAGTGTGAAGTACCCTAGTAGACATGTTTATCATATTTAAGCATTACGGGACTCCATAAATTTTGAACCAAGTCTTTAATCCATTTGATCTCATATGTAACGGCCTTTGTCTTCGTAACTGAAGTTGAGTACCATTTGCTTAAATCTCTACCTTTTAGATATTCTAGGTCGTTGTTGATGAAGAAATCCTAAGGGATAACTTGACGGCCTTGATGATCTCGAATCAACGGGAGAGGTTTGCTGAGATCGAACGGATACAGTTTGTCTTCAGGGTTATGCCAGTCGAGTCATTTAGTTGTGGCCTTGGAACATTCTTCAATATGATACTCTAATTCTATAAGCTTTTGCAGGTACCTTTGAGTAGCTCGAATGCCAGTCCAACTAGAATTTCTTGAGTCAGATCTTTAATGTTGAGCCGATTCAGGACAAATGCAGTGAATTCGAATGAGGTATACATGAGCTAATCGAATGAAGTACGAGGTTCTTTAGGATAAGCAACATGACTAATCCAGGTATGAGGAGGTCAGAAGTCAACATGTTGTCTCTTATTCCAATTAGAATCAGGAGTTAGAGGTCGTTCGGGTTTCTTAAACCAGTCATCCTTAGACACCTCCTTGTCAGCGGGTTGTTCATCATTGTTACCTGTGTTGAACTCATGATCATGTTACACTCCCGAGTCATCAACTGTATGACTTAGCTCCTCTGCATGGGCAGACTTGCTAGAAGGCTTCTGTTGAGAGTGGGAGGCGTCTTTAGAGGTGCTTGAAGACTTCTTTTCCTTTTGTATGTCAAGGACCGGAGTAAGTGTCACATGAGCGTCTTCCTCTACTTACTCAAAACCTGATTCTTAAGAAACATTTTGTTGTTCTGAGCCACCTTGATCAGCATTGGTCATCTCAGTATCTTCATTTCCTAAATTCACATTCACATCTTTATACAGCTCCTTAGTGACCTCATCGTCTTCTTCATCATCCATCGTTTCTTCATCATCAATCTTTTCTTCTTCTTCTTCATAGTATTCAGTGCTAGACTGATTGAGAACAGGAATCTTGATTATGTCTGACTCAGTTCTATCACTGTCTGTCTCTTCGTTATCGTTATTCGTGTCATCATCTTCTTGGTTATCATCATCATTAGCATCAACATCATCATCACCATTGCCATCATTATCATCATTACCATCATCATCATCATTACCATCACTATCATCATTATCATCAT
>BQNB010070716.1:0-20089 GCA_026074375.1 Tanacetum coccineum
GTGTTCGTTCGGTGGTTTAGCAGCAGCCACAGAGGGTGGTTGTTTGCTGCGTATAACATGCCCAAGAGGGGTGTTTGTTTTGGGTTAGTAATACCAAATAAGGGGGTGTTTGGCTGTTCTATTTCGCACAAGGGTGCGTATGGTTGTAAGCCGCACCAAGGGTGCGTTTGTTTTCTTGTAACAGCCACCAGGGGTGTTTGTTTCTGGGTTTGGCAGTTAACCACCCGCAGTGGGTGCGTTTGTTTGCTGCGTTTTATAAGCCGATAAGGGTGTTTGTTGTCGCTGTTTTAGTAGCCGAGTAGGGAGCGTTTGGTTGCTGTTTTAACAGCCGAGTAAAGTGCGTTTGGTTTTGGGTTTAACGACCCATAAAGGGTGCGTTTGGTTTGTGGTAAAACAGCCCCGAAGGGCGTGTTTGGATCCGGGTTTAGAGTGCGGGCACGCATAGGTCTTGTGGGTTGATGTGTATAAACGGGTTATAAATATTGCGAGATTTAGAAAACTTAAAATCGGATTCAAGTGGTGGTTAAATTGGTTAAATAAATATATTAGTTATATATTATATTCGTTTTTGTGTTTTGTTTGATTTCGCTTAGATATTGATATTTAAACACACGGATAATTACAACATCTATTTGATTGAAAAGGGGAAAACGTTGAGTTTTGGTCAAAATGGAAACGTCGTATAAACGGCAAAGTCATGCCAGAATTTCTAAAAATTATTATACTTAGTAAATTTCATTAAAGTTTATATCATTTTAGAAACCCGATCAAATGACAAAGTTATATATATAGTTTTAAGATTATTTAATTTTATTGATACAATAAACCGATAAATGAACAAAAGCTATACTTTACAAACAAGACAACTATTTCAATTACAACCCGGTAAGAAAATGAAATATTAATTTATAAAATATTATTTTATAAATTCCCGACTAGAAAATAAAGTCATTTTTTTTGTAAAAACTTTAGAAACCTCGTTTACCTGATACGTAACTTTAAAACGTACGCTCACTTTTATACAATAACTTTTGTTTATTTAAGTGGTGATTTCCTAAGATGTGTCGAATTATTTTGTTTAATTACTTTATCACATTCTTTATATAATACTTGTAAAGTATTATATATTGCGACTTATTCTTTTGGTTGTTTGTCTTTATTATATAATTCACCATATGAATTATATAATTGTTCATTTTTCATATGTAATATATATGGGGAATATATTACGTACTTTGCGTGTGTTTTTCGATTTATTTTATTTAACCAACCACCAAACTCATCCAACTCGAAATCCAAATCCCTTATCAACGTGTCGCGCTGATCCATCGAAAAACCAAATTCATCATCCTAAACTAGTGGGATTTAGCCGTTAAGTTAAGCTGCATCTTCTTGGTCGAGCCATTCTGTTCTCCGTTTGTGCTGTGCTTATTATTTGCATTTCTGCTAGTTGCTCTGCAACATCAAGGTGAGTTCATAGCCCCACGTTTTACTTGTTTTACATATACTTTATTACTTTTGGGGTGAGAAACATGCTCGTTTACAAACTCGTTTATGTTACTAAATTTCAAACTCGTTTACGTTACTGAATTTCAAATTCGTTTACACACTAATTACAAACCTGGTTACTTGATTGATATCACACTCTTTCTACTTATGGAATTAAGTACTTAAAGTTGTTTATGAATAAAATGGTTATTTCTTCATTGGACACAAGTGTTTTCAGTTACCATCTCCTATTTACGTGTTGCCTAAGTTTGCTTAACAAACCACGAACTACTGCCCGAATTATCATGAACTGTTAATTTCTCGACCGGAGGACCGGTTGAGGGAGCGCGAGTGAATAAATAGATCTATTGGGACTAATTATCCCTATCCGGGTAAGCATGCACTTACTTGTTTCTGTCGTCGATGAACAAACGGATATATGTCATGTCGATTGTACACTATGGTGGTCTTTGGTTTGGGACACCGGTTTAGGGCAGGAATACTATGCAACAGGAAGAAGCATGCCCTGTTGACTAATTAGCTTCAGTGTCATGAGCTTAGCGCAATAGTATACACTTTTCATGCGATATTGTATCCGTTATAATAGTCGCATGTGCTTTGTACGTGAAGTTATATCTCCTATAACTGTCACGTGCGTACTGTAAACTTGTGGTCCACACTACTTTGGTTGAACGTTTCTGATTATTAAATTTTTTTGTAATACATGGAGTGAAGCTGTATTCACTAAACGTTTTTGGTCCTCATAAATGTTTTACTTAAACCTATGAATTCACTCAACTTTATGTTGACCGTTTTAGCATGTTTTTCTCAGGTGCTTAGCTTTGGACTTCTTGATGTGCTATGTGGAGTCTATGTGCAATATGATACTCTTTCAAGACTTATCAAAATATCATACTCATTGTCCTTTGAAAACCAAATTATGCTTCCGCTACATTTTACTTACGCATCTGCAAATGTTTAATTTCCTTTATATATTGTAAAACTTATTTATTTTTTAAACAGCAACAGCTAGAATTTCATAACGTCCCTTAGTGTGTCGAACTCTTGTGCTCTGTGTTCGGATTATTGATGACATCCGCCATCAGACACGTATTACGTCCCAAGCCCCGTAGGGGGTGTGACAGATAGGTATTAAGCCAAGGTTAATGAGAGAACCAGGTAAGGAAATCTAGGTAGAATATCTAGGTCTGGTTTATAACCAGTATGTGATCCTTACGTGCTTTTATGTGTGCCTTAGACGTGCTTTTTGCAATGGCGTATTTTGTGAGTATCATCTATCGCCTGAGCCTACTATGTTATGGGTTTATCTCTGCCTTGCGTTTATCATTCCCTGAGTTTATGTTGCTTGCGGTTATTGTTTCCCTTGAGCTCTATTTTGCTATGAGCTTACATTTATCTTGCGCTTATCTTTTCTCTGCGGTTATCATTTCTCTGAGGTTATCTTTCCTTTGCGGTTATCTCTTCTCCGCGGTTTACGTTCGCCTTACGTTTATTCCTCTATTTACTTATATGGAAGTTGTCTATATAAATATTAACACCTTATCTAAGACAATTGGTGGATGACACAATGGTCTCAAAAAATTTGTCTAAGACATTGTGAGCGATGCAATGGTCTCGAACTTATTATTCATAACCTTATACAATATCGTAAATTACGCGATAACCCGCCACGGTTATTTTACATGGAATATGTATGATCAAAGTTTCACAAGTCTGTATAGGCGGACTTGTAACTGGAGGTTTAATATGGTAATTGCTTTGTAAACTCGTTCATAAAAGATCTTAACCTTATTTACTTTAACCGTATACTCATCATTATTTTAAACACTATGTCGATCTTCCCTAATTGTTTTTACGCCCCGAACTCAGAGACGAGTTTTAAACACTCGTCCCGTACTTATTCGAGTGTCTGCATCGTATTTTCATCCACCACCTTGAAGATTTTATGAGTACGCGTATTGCATCAGAGATTATTAAGTGGGCTAATTTATAATCTCTTTATTTGAAAGGATTGGGACGCCTCTTGATTTAAAAAAAATTGTATAAATTAGTCTATACTTATTCATTTATTCGACTTATTTCATTTCCCTTACCCCATTCGATTTTGAAGTAAATACCGACGACAAGACAAGGAATGAGTTCCACGAGGATCGAGTGGATGGTAACCCAACGAAGTCCTAATGCTATCGAAGCTAATACTGTTTATGAGGAAATAATCCACATGGATCATGACTAAATGGATTAGGTCGTACGTTAGAAAACCAAGGTAGTAAGGAATGACAACAACAAAATAAATGACCAGAGGCCGTGAGAGCTTACATTGCTAAACCAAATTTTAAGGCCGCATAAGTAGCAAAATTTACCTTCCACAACAAACGAAGGTTGCACCATACTAGACCATGAACTGTGAAGTGCAATAACTATAAGAGTGTTGACCATGTGAGTAGGAATTATAGGACACCCATTTTGATATTCAACTTAGAGGCCATAGTGGCAAATTAGAAATCTAAACCGTGCGAACCGTATTTAGGAGGTTAAAACTCATTGGAACTCTAACACCGTCAAAGATAACATTGATGTTTAAGGAAAGATCTTTCCCTATTTAGTGAAACCAAAGTAGACTCATGCTGTAATCTCTAAGAGTGTTGCACTAGCACTTACCTGTGAATTTCGTGTATTGTGTGGATTTCCCTAAATCCTTTGTTCAAATTGTGTCATGATGATTTTGTCAGTACACTTCAAATCTCTAGTAAATATATGTAAGCTACTCCTTGAGTCTGTTACCGTCATGCAACCCATTTCAATATTACTATGTAAACTGTCTTACTATTATTAACTAACTGGATGGTATCCTATGAACTATTTTAGTGACGTCTTATAAACATAGTTGTCGTCGCGTTATGAACTATTTTACCAACCCGTTTACAAACCGTTTGCTGATAGCTTTTTGCTTATTTTAACACCTTATAAACTATTTTGATATCATTCCATGAACCGTTTTGTCAACAATTTTATAATTACCCTACTGTTACCTCATAACTTATCTAACTATCAATTAATGAACTAGCTCGTTTTCATTTTATAACCTATTTTACGGTTAATTATAAACTCTTTTGCTACCCTATTATAAATTATTTTGCAGTTATCCTACAAACTATTTTTGTGTCACCTCATGAATTATTTCGTTGTCATTTATAAACTATTTCGCTGTCAATTTAAGAAATATGTCGTCAACATCTTATGAACTACTTCGTGTCTTTCTCGTAAACTATTTTGTTATCACCTCATAAAACATTTCCTGTTATCTTACAAAATACTTTGTGTCGTTATATAAACAACCCTGTTTTCATTACCACAAACTATTTTGCTACCTCATAAACTATATCGTTTATACCATATAAGATTTTTTTATAACATTAGTTTGACGAAAAGAGCATTTTATCGTTAGTTCCTAAATTATGCATAGCCTGATCACCTATGGATAATTCAGGAAGGACCATGCTATGCTGGGAGTAGTCACCATAAAAATTTTGTCAAAATTACCTTTATGTTCCATCTCTATATATATATATATATTTTTTCTTTCTTCTTTCCTCCCCCTACATTGTCAACGAGATTATATTGTACTTGTGTTTTATTAATTTTTGCGTGCGTATTCATGAGTCGTGTCAGTCAGTATTCGCATCCGTAAGCGTCATAACTAAGTAGCTTTTCTTTAACCTTAGCATGTGGAAACACCACAACCTTAGCCGAGAGACTAAATCATGCTTCCTGTAGTCATGGAAATTACGGATTGAAAGGTTCTAGAATGTAATGAGCATATCACTCTAAGTGGATTATAACCAATAGAACTAGAAGATTTTCTTCAATATACTTACCTTTTAGTGAGATAGAATCACGTGAATTATGAGATCCTCGTACCGACGAAACCTCTGATGGATCCTTCAGGATGTACAAGGACTACCGAAAATTTACAAGCTAACCGTTACCCGTTACCTAGTATAGATGATCTTCTCGATCAACTGCGAGGATGTAGCGTCTACCCGAAACTCGACCTAAGGAATAGCTACCATCAACTGAAAGTTCATGAGAAGAACAACTCGACACACGACCTATAGATTTGGGAACACTACCGATATGACATGAGTATGAACTCGAACCCGATAATCACCGAAAATCTTTCAAAAAGATCCGAAACACGATCGTGTTCTTTACCACTCAGCAGAATCTTAAGCCTCGCTGAACTACCTATATCATTCTAAGTAATACTTTCCCCGTGATCTCCTCCCATTTTGTTGACACTTATTCTGAGAATATGTATTCGTAAAATGTCCACTCTCCAAACCCATCACCGTTTGGTTTATAGTTAATTGTTGTTGTGTATTCGGTATACTTTTTGATTCCACGACTCCATATGTTTCGTGTATGGATTTCTGTTAAATGAATAAAATGAAATAATTATTTTAATAAAGATTTTTGATGATTTCGAATATATAAATTGTTCTTGTTGAGAGGTTGTGAGAATTGTGAGTTGCAACAAAATGGCATAAGGTTACGCTTGAATTAATAGTGAATTTCTGTCTTGATTGGTTTGGGCGTAAAATAATTTTGGATAGTTTGGAAAAATATTGAGTGGCATTAAGGTCAAAGTCCGATGGTTGATTTATAAAAATATCGTTGTTGGTCCAGTTATAATGAGGGTAAAACGGACGTTTAAAAATGTCTCGAAAGGTTTATTAAGTGTCGAAAGTTTTTGAAAATATTTGTGGAGCTTCTTAATATCAAAACGAAGGTTTAGGAATTTTTCTAAAAATGATAAGTCGTTGCCGTTGGTCATTTCTAAATATAGCAACATTTTATATATATATTTAGCAAGCTAAGTGTTTTGGTTAGACGATAGGGTTTCAATAGTTCGTTTTTGGAGATATAGAAACGATTAAATTAGGGGATGCTGTTAGCATCCCGAAACTAAAAACTTTCTTAAAATGGAAACTTTCTATAAATAGTAAATCTTCGTAAGAACTAACATCTTCAAAAACTTAACGAGTTCGTAAAGATACATTTTGTTGACTAAACTAAAAGCACAAACATATATGGTTGTCCATTTCGTTACTAAACGTTGTGTGCAACGTTCCGTTATTATTATTATTTCTCGTTTTACGGCGCATCTATTTATTAAGTCGCGATTAGAGCCGTTCGGATTATACTTTATTCTCCTCCTTTGTTTAAGGTGAGTTGAGTCACGATACTTCCTCGTACCTTCTAAGTAAGTTGAATACTTACATCCTTTAGCCTCGTTCCTATTAAAACACCGGTCCCGACGATAATCTCTGCCCTAAAACATTTAAACCCTTATACAGACATACCCACACGTCTACACTTTCTCCTTTTATGTTTTCACTATGAATAGACTTTCCTTATAACATGTTATATCAACCACAAAACTGGTCATGATATTTTTCTAAAATACTTATGTTGATGAATTAAATAACCTGGTCAAACTAGCCAAAATTTTTGTATATTAAGAAGTGTCAAAACATTGAATTTTGCTGAATAAAATTTTCAACGCCATGTTTAAAAACAGATTTGATAAATCCTAAATATGTTCCTAATCACACAATAGGTTAACAAAAATCGAATCCCGGGACGGGATTTCCCCTTTAAGGGGTAAGGTACTGACCACACCTCGCAATTTTGCGATAATTTAAAATTGACTATCTTTACCTTTGACTTTTTGGGTCCGATTTGACTTCTTAACTTTTGACCTTTTATCGTCACATAAAAACGATTATCGCGTAACTGGTAAAATTTTCAGAATATATTTTAATAATAAATCATATTTATTATTACATACCTCGAGTACAAATTTATTTTTAGGTAATTTTTCGGAACATATTTAAAGGAGATATATGTTATTCATATGTTGATTTATCAAAACGAGCAGCTAAATCACGTTTTTATTATTCGGACTCTAAAGCAATTTGATGTAAAACGACATCCCTGACAACTTTTTAGTTTGAACCGAGACCTGAAAACAGTCAAAAGTGACTGAAATGCCCTCGCAAGATTTAGAAACGAGAAAATAATTATGTTATATGTAATTAACACTTTTTATTAAATGAAAATATTTAATAAATTAGTCATTTTTTTATTCGAAAACGTTTGTTGATAACGCGAATATATGAGTTAGAAATATATTTTTATTTTTATTTCGGACGAGACGTAACCGGTTCACCAAATAAATAACGAACATTTTTATAAATGTTATAAAATATTTATGAAATATTATCAAATAAATACTCGTTTTTATCGAAAAAATAATTTGGAAAACAATGGCGCGAGTTTCGTGACTCGAATCAACCGTTAACTAGTTCAAACGAGTCCCGAACCGATAGTTATAAAAACTACATTAAAAAGTTACATTTTTAACCCCAAACTATTATTCACTTTACAATTTCATATTAAACTTTTATATATAAATAAAAGTTTATACAATTTTATTCATTTTTAACAAAAACATAACACACATCTTCATCACTTCTCTCTCCCCCATTTCCGGCAGCCACCACTGCCCCACCTCCGGCCACCGTCGGCCGTCGCCGGAAAAGTTTTCCGGTGAGTTTTTCCGGCCAAGTCCCAAATCTTCTCCTCATCATCCGATCTATACGATCCACCATACCACTCTCCTCCACGCGCCCTCTCCACCACCACCGACGCACCAACACCACCCCCTCTCATCGTCATTATCATCTTCGCGTCATCAACATCATCACCATCGTCACAGCCACCCAATTAGGGTGCGTGTGGTTTTCAGCCGCACCGTAGGGTGCGTCGGGTTTAATATAAGCCCTAAAAAAAGGGGTGCGTCTGGTTTGTAGAATTTGCACCCGAGGGATGCGTTTGGTTTTGTTCATACCAAGAAAAAGGTGCGCGTGGTTTATTAAAATCACCAACAGTGGGTGCGTTTGGATATGGGTTGGTTGTTATTAACACCCCAAGGTGCGTTTGGTTGTGAAAAATCACAGCTAGGGTGCGTTTGATTTGTTATACGCAATAAGGATGCGTTCGGTTTTGTTATACAGCCGAGGGTAGTAAATTGGTTTGTGATTCACGCATGTAGGGCGCGTTTGGCTTTCGATTCAGCAGCATAAGGTTCGTTTGGTTGAGCGAAACCGCACAAGGGTGCGTTCGGTTTAAGCCAAACAGTCAAGGGCGCGTTTGGTTATAAGTTCATCTGCCAAAAGGGTGGATTTGCTTATTAGCAGATTCGGGTGTGTTTGGTTCACGGGTCAACACCACCGTGGGTGCGTTTGGATGGCTGTTTAATAGCCATGATGTGCGTTTGGTTTAGTAGAAAACAACTAGGTGCGTTTGGTTGGCTGCGAAACACCCAAGGGGTGTGTTTGGTTTAGCAGCAGCTGCGTAAGGGGGCGTTTGGGATAGCAGGATTGCACAAGGGAGCATTTGGTATAATAAAATTTATAATAATCGATTAATAAATATGACACGAGATTTATAAATTATAAATCGGAACCAAAATGATGGTTAATGGTTAAATAAATATGATATTTATTACTTCATTTAGTTTATATATGAATATATATAATATATAAATATATATATTTGAAACATGCGAGTTATTTGAAAGGTGGAATAACATTAGATTTTATAAATCTGGAAAACGTTATATAACCGGGAAGGTCATGACAAAAGTTATATAAGTTTTTATATCTAGTAACGTTTTACTAAAGCCTCTATTATTTTAGAAACCGATAAAAAGGATTAAGTTATATAAATTTTAAGATTGTTAGTTTGTAATATTTCAATAACCGGATAAACAAACGGAAACTATAGTTTTCAAATAGGATAACTATTTTAGCAAACCGTCAAGGAACAATATACTAGATTATAAAAGATTATTTTATATTTAATAATTTTCGACTGGAAATTAACATCATAACCATTGTGAAAACTTTAAAAACATAATGTGCATGATTTATAACTTTAAAACGTACGTTTACTTTTATGCTAAGAATTTTTATTTACTTAAGTGGTGATTTTCTAAAAACGTGTCTAATCATTTTGTTTAATCATTTACTCACGTTTCTTAAATAAAATTTGCAAAGTATTATATATTTCAAATTATTCTTTTGATTGTTGGTCTTATTATATAATTCATCATACGAATTATATAATTGCTTATTTTTCATATGTAATATATGCAGGATATATTACATACTCTGCTATATGATTCATCGTATGAATTACATATGCTTTTTTATTTATTTTATTTAACCAACCACCAAACTATTACAACTTTAAATCTAAATCTTTTATCAATGTGTCACGTTGAAGTACTCATTCATCGGAAAAACCAAGTACATCATCCTAGGCTAGTGGGTCATAGCCGTTAGGATAAACCGCAACTTCTTGGTCGAGCCGTTTCTGTTTCCGTTTCGTCTTGTACTCAATGTGTACATTCCCGCCAATCGTTCTTCATCATCGATGTGAGTTTATAGCCCCTCTTTCACTTGCTTTACATTTACTTTACAATCTCGGGGGAGAATACATGCTAAATACAACTTGTTTACATATTCGTTTACAATATCTTTTACATACTTTTCTACATACTTAGTTTACATACTTGATTTTGCAATTCATTACAAACACAATTACATGGTTGATTACAAACTTGGTTTCATACTTTGTCACATACTTATTTGCATACACGTTTACAAAATTGTTTACATACTCATTACAAACTCAATTACTTATATGCCTACTTAAATTAGCTTCGGTGTCATGAGCTTAGCGCAACAGTAGATACATTTTATGTGATACTGTATCTGTTATAGTCGTCACATACATTTTAGAAATTTTGTGGTCCACACTACTTTGTTGAACATTACTGATTACTAAACACTTTTCATTATAATGTGGTGAAGCAGTAGACACTATACTTTTTGGGTTCTACATTTACACTTATATTTTGACGACTATTATAGGAACAGAATTGGTCATGCATACTTTATAATCTTTGGATTTCAACATTTACGTTTATTCTTACAAAACTCTATGAACTCACTAACTTTATGTTGACTTTTTTAAGCATGTTTTTCTCAGGTGAATTAGATGCTTGGATTATCTGATGTGCATTGGAGGCTTCTACATTCAAATGATCAAATCTCGTTGTATTGTTTTCAAGCTTTTCGTTGTGATAAAATTTTGGGACAAATGTTATATCAATTTCAAGAAAATCAACGAGATTACTTTTCAAACGACACATTTAGAGGTCGTTCTTTTGTATCTTGTGCTGTTGTATTATGAAGTAACGCCCTTGGACATATTTCCGCTGCGACACATTTTTGGGGGTGTTACAGATTGGTATCAGAGCACTGGTTATAGATAACTAGGTTGTATATTTTACCCTAGACTATAACCGTTTTCACAAACATTGCATCACATCAAACGTTTTCAAAGTGCATACACACTATTTGCTTACTTGCTTACATTACTTGTAACATTAAGTACTTACGTGACATATATATATAATATAATATATATGCTTGCATTCTTTTTGCATATATCGTACATTTATTTATATAAGAGTTAGTTATATAAATACTAGAACATTTCTTAAGACATTGTGCGTTGCACAATTGTCTCATTCATACCTCGGACATTGTGAATTGCACAATGGTCTCATTCATACCTCAGACATTGTGAGTTGCACAATGGTCTCATTTACATCTCAGACATTGTAAGTTAAACAATGATCTCTAAGAATACTTTCTTATAACTGTATACAATATCGTATTACACGAAAAATCGTCATAATTTTGTTTACATAGAATTATGTATGAATCTAAGTATTACAAGTCTTGTATAGGCGGGACTTGTAATATAAGGATTGATATGATAATTGCTATGTTGACTCGTTCATAAGGACCTTTACCCTATCTACTCTAATCGAGTACTCATCAATTATTTGAACACTATGTCGATTTCCCCTGATTGTTTTACTCCCCGTCTTCGAATATGAGTTTTTTTAACACTCGTCCCATACTCATTAGAGCACATGCATCGTCATGTCATCCCCCCCCACCAACTTGGAGATTTAATTGTGAATACCCTATTTCATCAGAAATTATTAAGTAGAGATTTATAATCTCTTATTGAAGGATAGGGACGCCTCTTCGTTTAAATAAATAAATTGTAAATCACCGAACCATAAGTTTATCAATTCATTATTTACATAAATTGGGACGCTTCTTTATGTAAATAATAAATTATAAATGAGTGGGCTTAATGGTATCCAATATGACACGAGTATGAACTCGAACCCGATAATCATCGAAATCCGTTGAAAAGGTCTAGAAACACAATCGTGTTCTACCACTCAGCAAAAATCTTAAGGCCTCACTTGAGCTACCTTATCTCATTCTTAGGTTAGTACTTTTGCCGTTACAAATCGTTACGATCATGAACTGATTGTGGAGCTAACCGACTTGTGCACACTCGAACTAATGGAGTTGATTCATCATCGAACTAATGACTGAGTACCATATTCCGCCGTCTATCGCCTAAGCTCTCCCGCGAGCTCCTCCCATTTGTTGAACTATATTATAGGGATATTGTTTCTCGGAATGTCCTCACTCTCTGCATCCCATCACCATTTGTTATAGTTATTGTCGTTATGGTTACTGTTGTTGGGTCCTGGAGCGGTCCCAGCTTGTACAACTTTATCCAATAGGTAATTCAACCCCCACCCTTAAACCAGAAAACACTCTATCGATATAGTATTCGGTTGATTTATTCATTGCAGACTAATAGTACAACAATTAGGTCACGATACACCCTAGTACTGCCAAGTAAGTTGGATACTTACACTCATTAGCCTTGTCCGTTATTAAGCATCGAACATTACAGATATCAGAAACGAGACTCCGTCCTCTAACATTTAGAAACTTATACAAACATCCTCACGCGACTACACTTTCTTCTTGAGGTTTTCACTATAATGAGACTTTCCTTATAACGCTGTCAAGCCTAGCCAAAATTTTTAGTATATTGAGAAATGTCGAAACACCGAAAAGTTTTCTAATTAAAGTTATCAGCGTCTTGTTTAGAACTGGTTTATTACAATCACAACCTCGTTACTACAATTTCAAAAGAATGGCTTTACTGAAATACTGCGACAAGCATAACCAAGTGGGATTCTTTGTAACAACTCGAAATTTTCAAAATTTTAAACAACTATCTTTACCCTTTGACTTTCTAGGTCCGACTCGACTTTTTGTCTTTTGACCTTTTATTGTCAGATAAAAACGATTACCGCGTAACCGGTAATTTTTCAAAACATATTTTAATAATAAATAATATTTATTATTACACATCTCTGATGTGCGAATTTATTTCTAATTTATTTGACTTGAAAACGAAAAGACATATGTTATTTTAAGTTGACCCATAAAAAACGACTCGCTAAACCACGTTTTCACAACTCGGACTATAAAGTAATTTGATGTAAAACGACATTTCAGACAACTTTTTAGTTTTGCTCGAGATCCGAAAACAAGCAGAAAATGACCGAAATACCCTTGCAAAATTTTTGAAATAAGAACGACGCGGACCGACACAAAAATAATTAAATTATATTTAATTATCACTTTTTATTAAATAAAAATATTTAATAAATCATTTATCATTTTATTCAAGACAGGTTTGTTAAAACGTAAATATTCAAGTCAAAGTTTATTTTATGGGCAACGCGTGCCCGTGACCCCAATGGCTATCAAGTGAATAGTAATCATTTAATATATTTTATAGAAACATTTATAAAATAATAGTCGAGTAAATAGTCATTTTTCATGGAAAAATAAATTGGAACGCAATGGCGCAAGTTTCGTATTTTGAATCAATCGTTAACTAGCTCAAATGAGTCCCGAACTAATATTTTATAAAAGTTTCTCAAAAATTTCACTTTGGTCCCTCTAGTGATATTTACACAATTTCCCCTAGACTAATTTACATTTTCAATTTGTTTTAGAACTTTCATATATATGTAAACTTAAAATTAGGGTTCTCATTATAACCCTAGTACACACACACACATACCCTTAAACTTTTCCGGCGCCCCCATATTTTTCCGGCCACCTTTTCCGGCCAGCCGCCGTCGCCGCTGTCATCATCACTCTCCTCCATCACAAACCACCTCCAATCCACAACAACATCATCTCCATCCCACCCTCTCCATCACACTACCGCCGCTACCCCCATCACACCGACACCATCACAACCATTTTCATCACCCCCGATGTTCACCTCCACACTCACCAACAGCCATCACCAACCTAAGGGTGCGTCGGGTTGGTTGTGTAAACGCACGAGAGTGCGTTTGGTTTTCATTACCGCACCACATAGGGTGCGTTTGTTGTTCGGAGTAAACACCAAAAGGGTGCGTGTGGTCTGTTGATAAAACCCATCAGGGTGCGTGGGTTTCATGGAAGCACCACGAGAGTGCGTTTGGTTTCTTATAAACACCATAGGGTGCGTTCGGTTTGATGATAACAGCACCAACATGGTGCGTTGGTTTTATATGTTAACACCACAAGGGTGTGTTTGCTTCCGTGGCTAAACCCGAAAAGGGTGTTTGTTTTGGCAGCCACCACGACCCACAAGGGTGCGTGGGGTGTCGGGTCAAACCACCAATTAGGGTGCGTCTGGCTTATAATAGAAACACCGATTAGGGTGCGTTGATTTGATAAAAACACCACAAGGGTGTTTGTTTCGGTGGTCAACTCACCACAAGGGGCGTTTGGTTTAGGAGAATCACTATAAAAGGGTGTTTGGTTGGCTGTATGGTTGGTGATTCGTCAATAATAAATATTATAATAAAAATATATATATATATTAATATATAATATCGTATAAAATGATAAAAGCAAACAACTCAACCAATTTCTCTTTTTTGACCAAGGCAAAAGTCAAAATTCACTAAATAAAATATATATGTAACCGGAAAGTATTAGTTCCCGGTCATTAAGTCCAAGACGAGCTCGAATGGAAATTGTCGAAACGAATATGATAAACGAGTTTGAATATATACATAGATTATGATTGTGGTTTCTAATCTACAAGTTTAAATATGTCCAAAAATTAGATTAAAAAAGAAACCTAAAACGAAAGCTGAAGTACTTAAAACCAAAAACTGCCACTAAAACGCGGGTCAAAACTAAATTTTGCAATTTTAACCCAGAACAATAGATTAAAACTAAAAAATAGATTCTACTTGACTAAAAACGAATTTTTAAAAAAACTAGACAAAAACGGAGTTCGTGATGAACCACAAACGATTCAAGATCAAGAACAGTGGAAACAAATCCTTCTTTATAAATAGAATTTGAGTTGAAAGCAGAAATGACCTACAAGATTTACATTTTTCTACAAAATATAGAAAAAAGAAAATTTTTTTAAACAAATATTATATTTTTTCTGATTAATATTCTTATTTTTTATGACTTTTTAAAATTTTTAAGGAAAAAAAATTATAAAAAATACAAAAATTTAAAAAAAACTACTAGAAAAAACACACAAAATAGCTCAAAGGTTAGCTGGTTCTAGAAAAATAAGCTGGGAAACCAGCTGATGTAAAATAGCCGAGAAATAAGCCAAAAACAACTTAAATTGCCTTAAATGGCCAAAGTGGCCCTTAAAATAAAAATCCAACAACCACTTACTGGAATGACTAATGGTTTCACAGCGGTAGTGGTGTTGGGTATAAAAGGTTTGATGGCTCGTGAGGTCCGTTCAAGTCTGCTCACCCGAGGCTTTGCATTTTTATTTTTATTTTTTGAAATTTTTTTACAAACTTGTTAAGCACTTATTAATAAGCATTTTATTTAACTACGACTTTTGTTAAAAGCTTATAAATAATGCTGGAAAATGAGCTTAAAAGTGACAGATGGCTTAAATAAGCTTAAGGCTTATTTTTTTTTTCTTTTTTTGGATTTTATAAAGCTACAAAAGGTGCAAGTAAGCTAAAATGAGATTAAACTAAGCAAATAAGCAAATTCATGATGAATTAAGCAAAAAGAAAGAAAAATAAGCTTGAAAGAGCTTATTAAGCTACTGACATGGAAATTAGCTAAAAACAGACAAAGGGGTACTTTGGGGCTTAAAATTAAGCCCTCGGACAAACTAATAAGAACCTATAAATTAGAACAAGGAAAAGAGTACATAAAAGACAATAAGAAAAAGCATTCTATAACTAATTTGAACAAGGAACAAGCAATGAAAAGGCTTATTAAAAAGCTAACACAGGCAGATTCCCAAGGGGCAAAAAGACTTTTCCCTTTTGTCTTTTTACACAAATTAAGCTAAGGAACTTGTGAAGTAAGCACACACATACAATTAAGCACACATGATAAGCCTCTGAGGATAAAAAGAATCAATTAATAAGCAGCAAATAAGCCAGAATATGGCTTATTAATGGGCTCAGCACCAGGGGAGCTTAAATAGCCAAACAACCCAAATGGCTTTTTCAAGCTTAATTTTAAGCTGGTAAACAAACAAATGAGCCCAAATGGCTTCTTTCTAGCTAAAGCTCAAACAATAAGCTACTCAAACCACCCTTTGAAAAGTATTTTGAAATTTGTTTAGACTATTTTAAAGTTGTTTAAAAACTGCTAAAATTCATTTTTTTTTTACTTTTTTATCACAGACTTGAAATGAAAAATATCCAACTTGCAGGCCTCAAGTAAGCACTCAACTTATGGTGAAAATGGAAAATAAGCAAAAACAACTAAACTTGACCCTAAAAACTACTTATAAACCAAAACTTAGATTCTAACTTAAACCTTAGCCTATCTAAAAATGAGTTTGAAAAGAGGACATGTTCATTTTTGAAACTGATTAAATTTTGACAGACTTGACTAATTTTGAATGAAAATTGCACACTACTCTGCCACTTACTCAATGCATTAATCTTTGAATTGAACATGTAAATGAAACCTAATATCTACTTTAAGCTAATGATTAAAAATAAGCTGTTCTAAATAAGCAATTTGCCACATATTCAAATCTTAGCTAGATTAAGCTTGGTTTTTTGAGATTTAAAGCATAAAAATGATTAAACACACCTAATTAACCCTTGTTTTAACTAATCAAATCTGTCTCAAGTACCCCAGCCCATTTACTTCACCCATTTGACCCATTTTTTACTTTAACCCAAACACCCCTTTAATTCCTAAAAATTGTTTTTAAAAAAAACTAATTAAGGGTTAATTAGGCTATGGATTTTATGGGCAGAAGCTTAAACATAAACAAATAGCATTAATAAGCACAAAGATATAAACAATAAGCACAAATAAGCTGTAATTAAGCAAATGCTACAGTAACTTAAATTTTTTTGCAGAAAATTAAAATAAGAACTTACAAAAGGTCCAAAAGTAAAGGAACCTAAAACTAACCTAATTATCCCCTAAGTCCATTGTAATTCTGAATCAAAAACCAACCCAAGGTCCATCCATTTCAGACCCATTTTCATTTCTTGCTTCCTTTCTCTCTTTTTTCTTTTGTGTTGACTGATTAAGTGTTTTGCATAAATTAATTGTTTATCAAGAGTTTACTAACAAGTTTATAAAAACTTATGTATCACTTGGAAATCAAACTTGACTTAATTGAAAACACAAGGGTATGAATAAACTTGAAACTTTCATTAAACTCTTAGAAACTGGATACAAGCATGAACAAAAACTTTAGAGCTAAGTTAAAAGTATAAAAGTAGACTGAAAATACAGAAAATTAAAATTCGATTCCTCTAAGCTATTACATAGTCCTATTTATACTAAAAATGAAAAGCATTGGTCTTTTAGTCTTCTTCTTCTTTCTCCATGCTGTGTTTCTTTGTAGACATAGAATTGGGGGTGTGTTTGTAGTGTGAGTGTAATGACAAAGGTAACCTTGGCCCTCAATTTCATTTGTGCTTCTTTTGGAACCAATCTAGCCGTCGAATTCGTTCTTGGGCAATGGGGGATTGCCAAGTTGGCAATTATACAGCTGGGGTGAGTTTAGTAGAGGGGGAGGAAAGGGATTATCCAAGGTTTAATGGGGTTTATGGGATAAAAAAGTGGTGGTTAACCCGTGAGTGGTTTGGGGGGGAAAATGGATGGGAAAGTTTGTTTGAATGGTGACAGGGATGAAAGTTTTGGGAAATGGCAAGGTTAGTCCCTCATGGTGTATTTGGCTATTGCATCAAACGTCCTTGTTATGTTACAAGGTTCAGGGTTTGGCAGAAATGCCCCCTCAACCTTATAACACTTATTTCAAAATCAGTCCTTGTTTAATACAAGTATAGGTTTTGACAGATTAAGTCCCTATACTTGTATTTTGAATAAATTGCAAATTCAGTCCTTGTCTTCAATCCTTTGTAAAATAACTTTGGGAATTGGCAAATTTAGTCCCTCAAGTTGTCTTTTCTGCTTTAGTTTCTCGGACTTGACTCTAATTTTGTCGGGGTTGACTTTGACTTTGACTATTTGACTTTTCTGATGACTTTTTGACATGATTGACTTTTGGCTTCGATTTGGCTTTGTCTTCACACTTTTTTCCATTCCGTGGTCAGTTTTGTTGTTTTGGCTTTGTTTTTTGTCCTTTTGTGTGATATCTGTTTAATGCACAATACAATTGCAAAACAAACATATATTTGGCAATTTTTGTCTGTTTTTGGTCATTAAGGCTCGTTTTATTGGATATAAAATATGTGTAATTAAGCACATATTAAATCCCCCATACTAAGATATTGTCGTGTCCTCACGCAATGTTATGAAGTAAACACTTAAGAAACCCAAGAATCTCAATCCCCCTCGACTAATAACCTCGAAAAGTAGCTAAGTGTTCGTCAAGGGGAAATAAAGAATCAATAGTTTCGACAAGCCCCGTTTCACCATTTTTTGTATTTACACCAACTATCCCTAATATTTTTGAATTTTTTCATTTTCAACATGTTTGACTTCCTTTATTTTATTAACACTGGGATCATAGAATGAGAAGCGCCCATAGAATAATCTACGGATGTCCTGACGGATAAATTCATCGTCCCCGATTTTTCACTAGTCCCAAGCTAAGCGTAAAAACGAAATCACCGTTAAGTACAAGTAAAGATGCTAACACTACTTATAACTATGACTTGTCAACTTTTCGCTCCCAACAATTATTCAATTAGTGTGATTGTGCTTAATTTTAAGTTAAATTTAGATCGACAATTTTAGAAAGTAGTATAGTTTATGTGCATAACGATATTTCTGAAGAAATCTGGGGAAAAGACTAGATCACCCACCAACCAGCATATTCTCGATAGATCCCAGCCGAGTTCGACTTAGGTTATCAGGTTGAGACCCCACAGGAGAATGTTCGCAATGTAATAGCGGGATACTCCACCCTTTTAGGCCGAATTTCTTAGATTTACCGCTAAATAAACAATACTACTCAAAGCACGCAAACATCAAAAATTTAATGATCTCATTGGTGCGATTATTCCATGTAGCGACCTTTCTTCTCGGAACGTCCCAGCCTCATCAGCTAAGTGCCCAGGTTTTTGACACCCCACGGAGAATACTTAATCGAAATAATCTACCGACGGCAACCAACAACTTTTGAAGTCTTAAAGCAAGTTATTCTTAGTTCAAAATTATACTTGAGTTTAGAAAAAGAAATCTTAACCATTAAATTTTCATTTATTGCTATATACTATACTACCGTCATCATTTACATGACTACAACATCGGCCACGCCTCCGACAAGATGTAGTGACTTAGTCTGACGACGGTTTCTTATTGATAACACTTACGAATGCACTTTGGCATTTATTATCTCATTATAGTCCTTGTTTTAAAGACTGCAACATCGGTTGTGAGCCGGCAAGATGCAGTAAACCATTATCAGGCCACAGTTTATATCATTTATATATATTTTTTTTTGACTTATATTCTGTAATAGAGAAAATTTCGTTTTAGAAACTCAAGTATAAAGCTGAACTAAGATGAATATTTTCGTTTCCAAAAGAGCTTCTTTTTAGCAAAATTAAGCACGTTTATTAGTCAGGTTAAGAGCTTCTATGAGAAAAAGCGACAAGTTACACTTATAAGCTTTTAAGATTTCCAAATAATCCTTGTTTAGCATCCTACTTATAAATAAAACTATCATTTTCCGTTCTTCGCAAATTTAAAATCCCTAATAGAAGGATCTGCGAATGCTTAGCCTAATAAACTTTCGTTTATTAAATGGTTAAGGGACAAAGCTAGGGCTCAACACGCCCGATCGAGTCAAAATTTATTCTCATTCTACCCATTGGGATAGTCAAAACTGCGACAAAACACTTCTTTTATTTTTGAAAATTTTTTTGAATTTTTTTTCTTTTGGTATTTTTGCAAAAATTTTGGTGGTTAAAAAACAGGATTATGTAACAACAACTACTGCAGGCAAAATCAAATTGAAGATTCCCCCCATACTAGAACTAAACATCATCCTCGATGTTTTAAAGGGGTACCTACGTAAATCTAAGGCCGTTTATTAAGTGTGC